>CP139507.1:64181724-64256127 GCA_021014915.2 Artemisia tridentata subsp. tridentata
CAGTGAGGGGAAGTAAGTATGGTTATTGGTTTACACACACACAGGGGAAGTTCACACACACAAGAAGATTGGATTTATTTTTATGTTCGTTAATGATTTAAAGGCTCGAGTTAATTTTCTTATTGGAGGAGAGGAGTTTTTGTTGCTTCTTTGATGATGCAGTGGAATTTTTCAAGGTTGTGTCTTAGCATACCTTTCAGGAGGAGGTAACTTGTTTGTTCGTTCAAATGACTACGAATTGACAAAACACTTGAAGGAGTTACATTGTAGTGCTCAGTGGTTATTGTCAAGAGATTGCGGTCTCCCTATACGTTAAGTATACGTTTGAAGTCGTATTTAATACAAGGCATAGGACACAAGGTTGGTTTCTTCTACTTCAGCATCAAATTGGCGATGATTATTTTTCTTTAACATTATCTAAAGCCTACAGATTTGAAGAATCATTTTATGTACATGCATCACTTTAGGGGGGAGTTTCTACGGTTTATTCATTCTCTATTTGTTGATACAAAAGGGGAAGAAATTATGTGGTGGCATGGCATGGATTAAGGGGAAGACGGATTTGTTTCATTCAGGGAGATGATTACATCTCAACTTCTGCTACTTCGTCTAGGGAAGTTCGTACAAGACGGTGTTTGTTTTGTCATCATCAAATAGGGAAAGATTGTTGGGTTTATTAATTTGATGAGACAAACCAAGAAGAATGAAAACAAGAAGGACTAATATTGACAAAGAGAGAAAGCTTCAATGATATCAAGATACAGGAAATCGATTTATTATTATAGGAATATTTATATTATTCTATAATCTGGCATTCTTATCTCTTTGTGTAAACCCTATCTCTCTAGTATATAAAGAGAGGTAAGGTACGTATAATATCAAGTCTTCCACAATGTAGATTATTAAAGGTGTGTGTGTGTGTGTTTAGGCGTGATCTTATAAACGCCTAAACAAGATTGTTCGTCGCCTCAAGAATCTCTTGATTCCTGTTACAAGGCAGTGTAACCGTATTATTGTGATCAAATAATATTTGAGGCGTGGTGTGATTGAAGTAAAACTTTGTGTCAATAACAATTGATTTGTTCTTATTCCGCTGCATGTTATGATCATTGTTATTGTCGAACCCTAAGGCTCAAAACGATCCTAGAAACTATCTTAGCACGTCATTAGTTTCTACACTCTCTTTTCCGTTTCTACTTCTCAATTTCATTTAACTCAGCTTCCTCTACATCACGTATCTTTTCGAGTTCACCCATGTCATTGATACATTTAGTTATGAGGGTCGTATAGCTTACCCAAAATCTTTGGTAAAACGCATCGATAAACTCTGACTGGTTCAATAACCAAGGGTTAAATATACTCTGAAGCTGAGTTTTGATCACTCTAAGAGCTTCCTTGCAGTTACGCGTATAAAGTTCTTCTTCATTAAGTAGCTTTTTAAGTTGATTCAGGCTTTGGATGAGTTTTTCTTTGAAATGATGAAATTGGACTCTGATGCAGTATTCAAATTCTTGATCGAACCTTGGTTCATATCCTGTTGTATTTATGACCTTCTCAACCTGTGACTTGAACACTTTAAACGCTTTCTTTGAATCTCTCTCTTTCATTTGCATTTCCTTTTTCATTTAATTCTGATGTGTGATAAAGTTGATCTTGGATCGGTTCAACGAAATAAGAGTTGTGTTTGGTGAAAGTTAATGCAAGTTGTTGTAGTGAAAATTTGGTCTTAAAACTTAAAAACATTGATAACTTCGTTTCTGAGCGTTTTTTGAGCCTCGAAGGTTGGGTTCGTTCATTTAAGGTGTCATTCTCCTCGGTCTCACGGTCGTTTTGATAGGTAGTACGTCGAAAACAGAGTTACGGTTCAAAAGTTATAGCCGTTTGAAGTTTTGTCGTAAAAAGTCAACTCTAAGATGCAAAAAGTCAACCAAAATTCCACTATTCGAAACATTCACTATTCAAAATTTTCTGCCTATTCGAAATTTTCTGCTAATTCGAAACTTTCTTCTTATTCGAAACTGTCACTATTCGAAATTTTGACTATTCGAATTTTTGAGCCTTATTCGAAATTTTTGCTATTTGAAATTTTCAGCTATTAGAAATTTTGCAACTTTCTAATTAGTACAAATTCGAAGTTTTTCCACAAGTTGAAGTGTTTTTCTCACTTATACAAGAAAGAAGAATACTGAGTAATCCACGAATCCTGAAGAAACTGCCGTGTATGCTTATTCGAAATTTTAGGGTATTGACTATTAGAAACTTTAGGGTTTAAGGGCCTATTCGAAATTTTGGGTGTATATGCCTATTTGAAATTTTCCTAGATTTTTCAAAACACTAAAAAAAGACCAGGAAATGTTTCAAACCAAGATTTTCTTGTACAACTAAGCTGATGTGTCGCGTTGTGTGCAAGTTTTAAAAATTTATAAACACGATTTATCCAATTCTCTAATCAACACATACGAGCAAGTATACTCGTCCGTGGTAGTAAAGGAGGGTAAGTCGAGATCGTCCCAAGGGAATTGTTGTTTGAACTTAGTAAAATAAGTGTTAACAAAAATGGTTGTCAATCCAATTTGGTGTAAATTCTAAAGCAAGTAAAATCCAATCAATCAAAAACAAATATACTTGTGTGTAATTCCTTAACTAATTGTATAGAGTAATCTACCAAGTTTGGTGTAACTTGTAGTGATGCACAACTTAATATGAATGATTCACAATCAATGGTTTTTATCATGAAAAATCATCTCTAAGAATTCAATCTCCTAGTTTATTCCTTTCGGCCTTTTAAACTATTACGACAATTCTATTAAACTCTTTGTTGGTTGAAAAGCATTTCTTATCTTAAGAATTCTTACGAATCCTTTCGGCCTTTTCTCATGATGAAATCGTTTCCAAATCTATTTTAATTAGTTAATATGGTGCTTGCCACACACCATAGTCCATACTAATTCGTGCACTAACTTTTTGGAATAAAAACATAAAGAAAATCCTTTCGGCCTTTTTTATTCTTTAAAACTGTTTTTACCAACTAATTAAGCAAGATTAGATTGTATTTCAACAAACTCATAAAACAAGACATGTTTTCATGCATCACTATAAAATAAGAATACTCCAACAATTGTCACATCATACACACAAGTATACCAAAAATCACTCCATAACAATTATAATCAAACACAAGTAACAAACCATTCTTTCATTCAACTTAAAGTAAAAGCATTTCATAGTAATTTTAAACAAAAGATACCTAGTTTTGGAATTACAAGAACTAGAATTGTGGAACTATAGCAACCACGCTCCTCCAATCGCCTATGATTACACGTAAACAACTCCACACTCGAACACAACTCTTGAGACTCTAACTCAAAGTTCCCTGGACGTTTTCACAGCAATTACAAGCTTTCGGGCAATGATAATAAGTTAGCAAAGACTTGGTGTAAGCCTTTACTAGGTTTTTGGGTTGTCACACCTTTGTATCTAGCCTAGGGTTCTATTTATAAGTAATTTTAAGCCTTTTCTCGTCGCGTGCTTGTTCCTTTGTTGTGGCACTAATTCCTTTCATAGAACTTGATCTTTTCTTGATATTTGAACATAGAAATCTTGACAATATCAAATCCTTGAGTTCTCGTGTGGTTTCTCTCTCGTTTTCCTCTCGAGAATCTTCCAATGTGCATAATCACTTCAATTCTTCATCTTTTTATCATCTTTTCCTGTACTTGGCTATATTTACTTGCATATACACTTTTTCACGATTTAGTAACAAATACACACAAATATAACCAAATACAGTGCACAAAACTAACGATAACGCGACTAAAAACATGTTCAATTTGAGCGTTATCATATTCCCCCACACTTGAGTTTTGCTCGCCCTCGAGCAAGTCTAGCTTTTAGAAAATCTGATATCAATGGCATCTTCATTATGATTCTAAAAATCCAACAACCATCCCAATGGAACAATTGTTATTTTTTACTTTAAATGCGAAAAATTCTTGAAACATAAACAAGTTAATTTTGAGCTTGATAACATAACCAAGCACCTCACAAAGGAATTTTAAACTCACTCATCACTCTAAGGGTAAATTTATTGGTACATCACTCAATGCTCAGTCACGATTCATGTGTCTTACCATAAGCTTGTACGAGTATCAAAACAACAAAATAAAACATCAAAGAGGTCTTTTATTCGGGTTTAAGGTTAAGGGTTATGGTATACCTGGCTAATGTGCAAATATTTCATACAAGAACATAATAGCTCGCTAACAACGAATTCTTGATTGGCTAAGCAACTGATGGTCACTAGATTGTACCTTGGTTCGCTAACAACGTTACTTGCATAATGGATGGTCACCAAAACACGCACTAGCTCGCTAGCAACGTATTTCAACTATTCAAAAACCCGGATGGTCACTAAAACATCCATGCACTACATATCTAAACAAAGCCATCACTAAATCTGGATGCTCGAAAGCTAACAACGAATAAAGTAATTGGTAAAGGTAAGGATAAGACATGGGAATTATTTATGATTGGTTTCAACAAAATGAAAAATAAATAAGAATCAAGTCCAAATTCCGTTCCCAACTCTTTATACCTCAAATGATCACTCCACCAAACTTCTTCGATTATTATTCCGAATCTCATACTAACTCCTTTCTTCCTTCATAGCTCATTGACTATTTTATTCTCATTCATTCATACATTCATAGCTCATTGGCTATTCATTTTTTTTAAACTCACTTCTTTTTCCTCACCCCCACACTTTGGATGAGCACACGCTACAAAAAATACAAATAAGAGTAGCGACCTACTTCTTCATTGAAACAACACATACACATATCAAAGTGTGGTCAACATGCAATCATCAAAAAATAAATAGTTTTGAACTTCAATTGAACTTGATTCGGGTAAGGCTAAGGTGTAAGGTGTAAAATCTTTTTGTATTTTTCTGGATTTAATCAAAAGAAAAGAAAGGCTCAGAATGTGTGACTAGGGGTATCTAGCGTAAAATATTTACGCTAACAAATGGGTTCCAAATACATAGGCTAACTAACCGATGTGGTTAGCAAAAATATTTCTGTAAACGGATGGCCATTTGGTGTAAATCCTAATTTGCCTCTTATCATTTGAATATATTTTATTACTCGAAAGTAATTTTAACCGTAATGCATAACAAGTACAAGTTCTAGAATCAACATAATCACCGGCATACTCATAACGAAATATATAGCATAAGAAATGCTTTATACAAAAAGGCTTAAATCCTCACAATTTAAGGTGGGTTATAACATGTACTAGTAACTGTTATCGCTTCCAAAACTGAAATAGCTCTTCATAACTTGATTAAATTCCAAAACTTTTTCAAATAGCCTCATTTTTACCAATGAATCATTCTAGTTCTTAAAACTATATATATTATATGAGAAAACAACTAGAATATCAAGGGCGAACTAATTCTAGTTACTCAATTCCAAAATCTACTAAACCTAAAAAAATAAAAATTAAACCGATTTTTCCTATTTTCTTCACTCCCCCACACTTAAGTTTTGCATTGTCCTCAATGTAATAAAATGAACTTCAAAGTAAAGGAAATGGGAAAAATTTAGTTAAAAAGGTACTACCCGGGAAAAATTCGCATACGCATATTTGATCATAAGTAAGCACATGAGTTCTTCTAACTCCAAATATTGATCAACACTAAGCTTCCGTTAATTCTCCCCTGCAAAAAATGCAAAAACTATACGCGAAACAAACAAAACAAAATACTAAAACAAACAAAAGTAATTCAAAACAAACCATAAATAATAAAATCCTAAGAAAGTTAAGTTAAAGTAGTAGAAACAGAAATTATTCGACCCATCATTGTTTTAAAACACAAACATCATAAACCAAATCACCAATGATCATTCATCATCGTGATCTATGCCATCATAATGAATTTTTTCATCTTCGCTCTCCTCGTCATCTTCCTCTTCTTCTACTTCCTCATAATTTTCATCTCCTTCAAAAACTGTAAAAACTTTTTGCCTCTTTCTTCCAACACCCGACGATGATCCGCCCACATCATAACTCGACCCTCCAACATTTGGAAATCTACCATATACCGGCACTGGTTTAGGAAAAGGTGCGTACCCAGGATATGGGTAAGGATATTGGCCAGGATATGGGTCATACTGAAATGGGTAGGGTGGAACGTTTGGTGGGTTGTAGGGAGGTACCTCATAATTGGCTTCATGAGCCACATGTTGAAGCATCGGCATAGAATAATCATTATTGTAATTTTGCCTCATCATCATAGAATCTCTCCACACGTCCCTACGCTCTATCTCGTTTAACTCCTTGTTCCAATCCCCCCATCCCGAATCAAAACTACTCAGGGTATGAACACTCCTTATATTCGGTGGTGGTTGATATGGTGGTTGTTGGTAAGATTGTTGTGGTGCATCCATTGTTGGTTCTGTCCAAGCTCCTAACGTTATTCTTTTTCTATCAAACGCTTTACCAAAACCTATAGCATCCCACGTCTCACTTTCCGTCATCTCTAAACATTTCGACACTTCTCCATTCTCAAAATAACCCAAATTTCTCACCAAAGCAGTAACATAATGACCTCCACAGATTTCACTATTATCCTTGATCCCTGGTGCTCTTCGTGAAAGATATTCGGCTATTATCCAAGCCGCATTCCCGTTCTTGTCTTCCTCCAACAATTTCATTAACCACAAATCCGGTTGATTGCACTTGTCCCGGCTACCCGTTCTGTGTAAAACCCCCCAGGCGATCAATTTTTGTAAAATTTTCATAGTAGGATTCCTCAACCTGGACGAGTTCCTTCTATTCCAACCCGGATCACCAACTCTATTCCAATACTCCGCAATACCATCATAATCATTATGTTTTCTCACCAACCGCACAAAATGAGGTGCAAACACACGATGCTCAATCTCATCTTGTTCATACAATCTTAAAGCAACCGCAAACTCCGGCAAAGTGTAAGCATGTTCCCTTCCACAAAGCCTAAACCAAATACATCCATCTCCCACAACATCAACAACTTTTCTTTCGAAATAAAATGTGGCAAAAAACTCCAAACACCATTCACGGAAAACATTCTCATAAATGCTAAAAGCTCTCTCCCACGACAAATCATCAAAACTATCACCATCACCCTCATACACATACGAAATCCTCATCATGTTTCTCAACTCATTCTCGCAACCATAATCTGCAAACAATTCCCAATAAACTAACCTTGGCTTAGCAATCTTTCTACCTTGTAGCTTTGAAAGACGTTCCCGAAAAGCGTGCTTTTCCTCCTTCCTAAGCTTGCTAAACTTCAAGTTCTCATTACTCTCCGGATTAAGAGTATATGTGACCTTACTCTTTGAATTCCTTTGAATGTACTTCGTCACAATCGGATTCACCCCAGCACGTGATGAACTCGAACTACCTGCAACATAACTTTGTTTAGGTGCCATAGATGATCCTTCAACACTCCTGCAACACTTAATAATCTTCTAATGGTTGAATTTTTGAAACCCAAGTTTGGTGGATTGTGTGTTTGTGTTTTTTTTTTTTTTTTTTTTTTGAATTCTGAGTATATATATATATATATATATATATATATATATATATATATATATATATATATATATATATATATATATATATATATTACTCCACCCGATCAGTATTTGATCCAACCGATTCGGATTGAATTTTTACAAAAACTTCACTTTTTCTTTTGTCAACACTTTGTGATACTTGTTAGAACAAGTGGAAGTGTTTTTATACTTCTCACACACTTAATTTCCCAACTTGTTTTCCAAGTCTAACTCTACAACTTCTAAAACAAAACTTAACTCTTAAACTCAACTAAAAACATAACTTCATAACTTAATAAACCTTAATTAACCAAGAGAAACAAAGAGTCTTAACTTAAACTTGAACTTAAATGCAAACATTAAACTACTAGAAATGCATAAAAATGAAAAAGAAAACAAACAAACACTAGCACAAGCTTTGTGCTTTTATTCTTCAAACTCTTGTTTTTCATCCTTGGAAATACTCGTGCCTCAAGATATCTTCATTTTGAAACTTCCCGGACAACTTACGGTTAGTCATTTACGTTTTAAACTTCCTTGCAAAATTTCTTCCATCCGGATAAACTACATCAAACTTCACATGCCAATCTCCGTCTCCTTCTTCCTTCTTGTAAACACTAGATCCTTCGGGTCCCCATTCCAAATTCTTTAGTTGAACCGGTAAAGATCCAAGAAAATCTGTCAACTTATGAAACACAAAAACATTTTTAAAGGGGTTATGGAAAGCCTCCATCGCTAGAGCTCTTTTCATCTCATCTTCAATATCAAAGTAACTCGGAACAACCGGCCCATATTTAGGCCTCCCTTCTTCATCTCTACCCACTTCAAAACAACCCAAGTGGTCTTCTTTATCTTCTTCTTCATGAACTTCCTTCACAATCTTGCCTCTAGGTTTGGGATAATAAGTATGCTTCAAGATCCCATCATTAATAGTCATAGTACCTTGACCCATATCTATAATAGCTCCACACGTTCTCAAAAACGGTCTACCTAACAACAATGGCAACTCCTTTATCCACCGGAATGTTAAGTACAAGAAAATCGGCCAAGAAAGGTTGATACCCTATTTGGACTCTAACATTCTTTACTTCTCCCATCGCCTTTGCTCGTGAATGATCAGCCATAGTAAGATTATATTGATTTGGTTGAGGATTACCAAGTCCTAATCTCTTATATAATGGATACGGCATTACATTCACACTTGATCCCGTGTCTGCCAATGCATACATCGCATCTGTTCCATTCACTTTAATCGGCAACACAAAATTTCCCAGATTGCTCATCTTCTTAGGCAACCCATTCTCAACTATCCTCTCTGTAACACCCCAACCCGACAAGGGTAAAGATGTCACACTAATGGTTTCATATCAGATCAAAACAAAACATACATTACATTAATACAAGGAATCTCAAAGGTTACAAATGAAATACTGAAATTACAAGGCTATAAATGCGAATACAAATTCTAACAATATAATAACTTCTAATCATCTCTAAGCCAAAATAACTATCAAGTCTTCTAAGTCCAAAAGCCTCTTCACTCATACCCATCTTCCAACTAAAACTTGCCGCAGGAAAAGAAATGCGGCTGAGCTTAAAAAGCCCAGTGAACAGATATATAATGAACGAAAACGAAAGCAAAAGCAAATGAACAAATATGGTATAGCAATGGAATAATATAAGGCATAGACAAAGGTACAAAGTAGGAAAGGGAAAATGGAAGGTAAAGTATGGTCAGTAATCCACCACGAGCCCGAACTCAAATCAAATACCATAACCCTGTAACCAATCTAGAGGGGGTACCTCTTAAGTAACCAGATAATATGAGGGGTGTCCTCATGTATCAAATTGGAGTGATCAGCTCCCGAACTTGTGAAAGACGTAGATTGCACCCAGCATCAGTCACCGAACAATATCAAATCACATTAAGTCCACGAACACGGACACGAACCTAGGATTGCAACCCATACGCCCCTCGAACAATATAACGGTCATCATAACTGTAGTGTATACATAATAATCAAAGTGGGGACGGTGTGAGAAATCACTCACCCACACGTGAGTCATGCCAAAGGTGCATCAATGACACGGCCATGTTACCTTCATGGCTAGGATACGAACTTGGCTCGGGTATCAAACTGAAGGGTCAAAGGTCAAAGGTCCAAATCATAGCAAAGGTTCCAATAGTCTCAGTCATCGAATCATAGTCAAAGTCCAAATATCAAAGGTCAATGAATCCAAACGAACTGATCAAAGGTTCATCATCAACTGGTTCATTTAAAATAATCTTTATCAAATGATTTTCATAAAAATTATCTTTAATAACAGTTTTCACAAAAGTAGTCTTTAAAAATAGTTTTCATAAAAGCTTAATCAATTTCCAATTAAAATGGTAGCGCAATATTTCATAAACATCATTTTAAAAATAGTTTTCCCTCAAAACATTTCCATAATATAATTAAAAGGTTTTCACATCTAGTTATCAAAATCAAATGAACCCTCGAAGTATCCAGTGAGTCGAATACTAATATCACAAGGTCACGAATATCAAATGGATCATTTTAAAGGCTCAAAGCAAAAGGGTCGTAACGAACATCAAATTCAAATGAATTGAACAAACGAACCAAAGTGTAGGGAACATAGCAATGGCTTAGGGAATCTTAAACGAATCCAAGTCAATGAGTCCAAACGAGAGAAAAGCACCCTTACTGAAAAGGGAAGAATATATGTACCTTAGCAAATGAAATGAGAGCAAACAAAAAAGTGAACACAAGGAAACGCCTTGTCCAACGAATCTACACGGATTAATCATAAATTACTTATACGTCCATTTATAGTTCATTTAATGTCATAACGGATTTTAAATACATGTTATTAATCACATTCTCATATTTAGGGTTTTCTTACATTAAATGTTCAAGACATAGGTTTAGGGTTCCAAGTGTAAGTTTAATTTCTAATTGCTCATGCCACCTGAATTTGAACAATTTAAAAAGCTTGAATTTGTAATTTCAGATTAAGTAACCATGTCCCATTCTTATATTCAAAATATTTCATGCACTAAAGTCTCAATCTTTTATGGACACAACACCAGATTATTATATACTATACAACACACACGACATCAGTACAAGGACATGATCGATTCCCATTGGCTACTTATATAAATCTCATTTTTAGTTTAATAGAGATCTTGCTGTGAGATCATCTATAGACAAGTTTTTAGACATAAAGTGCAACGTGGTTTATAACCTGTTAGATAGGCATAAGACGCACACACATAATTCTATTACCCTCGACCCATAATACCAGTCCTTCACTTCTTATTTAGACGCATGCACACACAAATTCTCGACCAAAAACATAGAGCAACAACACCCATCCTTACAATCCGTTAACCATATGCGACCCACACAACCCACTTGACACCAGCAGCAAGTCGACACTAGGCACATCCATAATCAAGACCACGAGACATCATGCTTATACTCAAACCTACACCCCTCGCGAGACATGTTCTTAACGAAGCACAACATGCGAGAGGGTATCTTTTAACGCGGCAACAGTTACACCACACAAAACGCGATCACAGTAACATATTTATCACAGTTTACACTCACACGAACGCCACACAAACTGCCCACACATAGAGGGTTAACGAGTCCAAAACCACACGAGCTTCGCATCAAACTCACACTTCAACACCCTTTCATTCACGTAAATATGCATGTATGTTCTTATTCATTTTACATCAATATGTATATCAAAACGCATTCGAAAACTTCGAAACAAAATAGAGGTCGACCCATCACAGCCTCGTGATTTTATGTGGCCTATGTATATATGTTATTCATTTATAGTTTTAACGAAACTAACGATTAGATTCACATGTTATAAACGTATATATATATATAGGTTTCATATTTTGAAGGAGAACACAAGGACGATAATCAGAGATACCTCTTACGACGATAGATCGAAACTGAGAACACGAACATGAGTACAAGATTTCGTGAGGCACCACCGATTCCAAACTACAGCCTTTCGAAACAAAACCCATACCTTTCTTCGAGTATGACACATCCACGTTCAAACCCTTGCTACCCCGATCACCACTCTTGTAATACTCCAAGCCGACCGCTAGTCTGCTACCTTTCGTACCTGTTGTAAAGTACCAAGATCACCCAAGTAGGAGCCACCAATAGAGCCTCCTTTGTTTTGTTTTCAAACGGACGGTAGGGAATAAAGAGAGTAGCAGCCGTCAAAGTGATAGTGTGAAATTTATATTTAGGGTTTTGTGTTTATTGTGGGAGAGGAAGTTGTATGCAGTTTGTTAACCAATAAACGAGTGGGGTGACAAATAAGGAGGAAGTACGAGTTTATGGGAAAGAAAAAGATAAGCAGAATATTTTAAATAAGTGAATGGGCATTCAAAAAGGAAAAGACGTGTTTTGTGTTTTGGAAATATGCAAGAATAATACAGGAAGTCGTGTGTGGTGATAGGGCTAAGAAAGCACGCAAATCTTTTATGTTTGGAAGGTGACAAAGTTGCTCCTATATTCTAGTTAATCAAACGACAGGCTAGGCTTAGAAATCGTGTAGTATTTATAAGATTTAGGAAACGGGTCGGTTAGTGTTTATCTTGGAGACTAAATAAATTGTATCAATTACATGCACTTGCTCGTGAGAATGACTGAATGGAATATTTGCTTTGATGAACTTTTAAATTAAATGCAAAGTTTATTTAGTAGCTTAATTCATTAGATACTTAGGATAAAAATCATCATAGGTTAAGTATACTTAATGTTACTTACAAAATTTCATAAGTTCTTAAAATTTAAATTTGAGGGCATTTTAGTCATTTCAGATTGAGTTAATTTTTGGGTTTTACAACTCTTCCCCTCAAAAGAAAATTTTCGTCCTCGAAATCTGAAGTCGCAAAATTAGACGAAGTCGTAGCAAGTCGCAAGAGGTCGTCAAAACATTCTCACGCCCAGGGAATTTCTTTCAAAAAGATCTTCAGACCAAAAGTTTCTCATGGCTCAGATCAAAACGAGGTGGGTTCAAATTTCTTAGGAGAAACAAATTAGGTTGATTCAGAATAAAAGGTCCATGCAACATAAACTGGACGATAGGTGAATCTTCAGAAATCTCATAAGGAATACGAATAAGATTTCAAATCGAATTAATTGCACCAATAGTAGGATGTTCTAAAAGGAGTTCAAGACTTATAACTGAGGTCAACAGAATTCAAATCGAGAGTTCAAACTCAATCAGATATCTAATGAACGAAAGCAGAGTATACGGATAGATAGGATGAACCTAAAGTCTCACTATTCGCGGATAATCCAACGGAGTTCAAATTCTAAACTTCTTAGGTACTCCCCAAGATATCCTATGGCCACAATGAGTGCACGTTATATGGTGTAAGTATTATCACGTTGATCAGGCGTCATAATACTAGCACCACATAATCATGCCTTTATGATGATCATACTTTATCACAAGTCGTAAACAAAACCACCTATCTTAATCCACCTAGTACTTCTACAGCCTCGGAGGTCAACCAAATCGAACGCCATAGTTAAGAGGAAAACAAAACTATTCGCAAGAGTATCAAAGTCCCAAATCGCCTAACAGAAGTGAGGTACGCCGTCACAAGCATCATATCTTCCACAATTTGCCAACTTCTCTCAAAACAAAGCCATCACCGAACATACAAAAATAAACACGAACTGAACTACTTCTAGGGAACTTAAATCATAAGAGGATCTTTTAACGTTATAAAAAAACTTAAGAGACTCAACAGAAATAAAATTTAGTAGCCAAGGACTTCGGTCTTCATAAAATCAAATCTCCCAAACATGAAAGGTCTGTTTCAAAATTCCGCTCATTCAATATCTCCAATCTCTTCAAGTCCGGTTAATCTGTCTTCGTCTGTCCATCAATCGGGAAGTGAAACCAAAATTGGAAACTTGTGTCTGGTTCGTCGAGCCTCCTGCAGTTCTTCTTGGAATGTGATGGAGTGTTGTGGATTTCTGGCACGATCTTTAAATCTCTTCATCATCCAGTCTGCTTCCGCTCTCAATTCATCTTAGTACAACCAAGATGAATAGGGAAGTGAGACTGTATGTCTTCATCAGCTCCAGGTTCGCCATCTTGACTAGATCTTCTGCACCGCCCACACTTCTGCATTGAAAGGAATGTCTTCACTCTTCAGGGTAGCCTCCGTTGTTGTTAACTCCAGGTCAGGCAAAGAACACCGTTGTCTCAACAAATATCCATCTCCCAGAATGCACAAATGATCGTCAAATTCTAACAGGGTGCAAAATGATTTTCATGCTCTTCCTCGTCTCCGAATGTACCATTAAGTCATACAATGACCATTTGCCCAAGAATAGACTCAATTCATCAGAAGGAAACTTCGCGCTCTGAATTTAAACAACCACATAGTCGTTTCAGGGTGGAGGAATATTAGCTACTAACAGTAATACGGTTCAGCTTCCTGTAATCGATACCTATCTCCAGTCATCATCCTTCTTCATCGCGAACGGAACTGAAACACGCCCAGGAATACACTTAATAAACTCACTTCTTGATCTTCGGCTGCTGCCCTTCCCGGTTTCTCAATCCAACAGGTATGATTCCGGACACATCTAAAAACACCTTCGCTTGGTGACTAGACAATCTCTCGGTATCATGTCAAATCTTACTTCATACTCCGGTGGAAAACTTGGTGGTTCAACAGGTATCATATTCAAAAACTTCAGGGTGCCAAATAACGTTCAATACAAGGTTCATGCTCAGAAAACTCAAGGTTCCAGATAGCTTCTAAGATAAGGTTCATTTATTGGTGTACGAAATGGCTTCTAGGAAAACTTCATACCGCGAAAGTAACACACGAGTCTCCAGAGTAATAGCAAACGTTCAACAATCGGTAATCATGGTAAGGAGTTCAAAACTATTACAAACGTCAAAGGTGAGACATAGAAGGGTAGTTGTCAATATTTGACTGATCACTCAACAAATTCCTTGTCAGAATAAAATCGAAGTTAACTATCCAAAGGAGGACGGTTCGCAAATCAAAGCTTTATCATTCAAAAGTGAGGGGGAAAACATTATTATACTCGTGGTTATTACACACCACAAGGCTTCTTATAAGGACAGAGATGGGTGAAACGAAATCAATTAGTGTCGGAAGATTCATGGATACTTATCAAAAGCAAAAGGCAGTCAAAATATATCCAGTACGTTATCTCCATGGAGGTTCTCAGAGTGCCCGAAGAGGCGTCAATATGTGATGAACTCAAATAAGTATATTTTATTATCATCATTTATCCTATTTATTTGACTTGTTTTATTATATCATGTATGAGAATTGATACTTAATCGTTTACTTTTGTAATTCTCGGTTAAAAACAAGCATTTGGTGAAACTTAGCTATTATGGACTAAAAATGGAGAAAAATGATCAAGATTGGAAAAGGCTGCTGAAATGAAGAGATTGAAGACCATTGCCTGACTTTGAAGAATGCACGCATGCAATTCTGTCATGCGTTGCATATGAAACTTTGGTCAACGAAGAAGAACCAACTTGTTCTACTCCAGATGCGCCGCATTATACTTCTTACATACGGCGCATCACTATCAAAATTTCACCAGTTTCGATCCAAGATACAAGAAGACATGCGCCGCATACAGTTATGAAGATACGCCGCATCTCAAGGCGGTGTACGAATATTCTGGAATATAATAACCTTGGACCCCACGTGAAGTTAAGTCAATGCGCCGCATCTACTTATTCAATGCGCCGCATCTTACCTCAGACAGAAACTATAAATACCCCAAGGCCAGACGAATTTCAGAGATTTTGGACGTACGTGCCATATATCCCTAGACGAGTGAACGAATTTAGACGAATAGGCAGCACAAGACACACCCGAACGAAGATACAAGAGCTGTAAGAAGGTCCTGCATGTGTTTAATTCATTAAGTAGTTTTGTTTCATTGTATTAGTACACTTTAATTCATCAGGATTGGTGGCTTGTGTAATGTGACAACGGAAAGGTTGCACTCCCTTAAAACTGCTTTCCCATTAATTAAAGTTTATATGTTGATGTCTTTGGTGACTTTTATTAGTGCATTGATAACCTCTGTGTCTATTAGTGGCTTGTCGTATGTGACTACGGAAGATCATATTGCTCCCACGGTTATAACTAACTTGATCACTTAGGAATAACTTTTAGACATAAGTAATCATTAAGGGTTTACTCGCCTATAAGATTAGAGCCAACGAGAAAGGGTTAATTACATACACTTCATATAAAACTAGCAATAAAACAAGTGACAAGCTACTTAATTATCAGGACAGGTCTTCTTATTGTCTCAAGTATTTATCTGTGTACGTGCGTGCTTATCGCTGATTCGTGCTCATTAGTTTAGTTTATTATTTAATTGCAACCAAAACGTGCCAGTCTCTCAGGCTGAACCCCCTTGCGTTAGATTAGGTTGTATAATTGATTTAAGATATTAAAATACTGATTAGAATAACTAGATAATACGTTCCACTCTTAGTGATCGACACTCTACTTACCATTATATTCATACTGACCGGGTACACTGCTCGTTAAGTGTGTGTGTTATTGATAAGTCAGCTAAATATAAATTTAAAACTTGAGTAGGCATTAATACTGCTAAACGACACATCACGCGCATCAAGTCGGCTAAATAATGATGTGTTTATTGAACTACCACCCCACCTTGCATATTTGTGCCTATTTAATAATAAGAATTTCCCGTCTATCATTTTGTCATCTCTGCTCGAAAGGGACAGAACTTTGTTTATACAAATATTAAAAAAGAATGGCGTGGAAATTAAGGACGAGCAAGGAGTGTTCAATATTAGTGGACCGGCAATGAGGGAGCGCGATGCTTCCGACTCTTTCATTGATCGATATTAAAGAGCTGAACGTGAGTCTAACTTGAAGACTCTGGAATAAAGACAAGTGCTGACCGGGAGACAACCCGGATAATTTTTACTATTCTGTTCTGTGTCGAGTCAGTCAGGCCCGCAGAAGATATGGCGCATCTCCATCCTAAGATGCGACGCATCTCCTGCACTGGTCATATCTTACTTTATTTTCTGCATTTTTACTTTTGACTTTAAAACTCTTTGTCAGTTTATTTAATGCGGCACATCCCTGGTTAAGGATGCGACGCATCTTTTATTCTGATTCGTATTTATTCCAGGCTCGATACGGCGTATCTTCTTCCATAAGATACGGCGCATCGACTGACCTGATGATTTTCAGTTTTAATTTTTACATTTTATTTTTACTAACTACTAATGTATTATGCAAGTTTGAACTTTCTTAACTCAGGTGTGTTTAAGTCTTGGTGGTATTATAGATTCCTGCATTTCCTGTGGATACATCAATTATGAAGCTTAAACGTTCTCATCCACAAGAAGTTGATTTTTGCCCTTATACTAATGGAGGATCATACCGAGCAAATCTCAGGGGAGTTTTTCTGTTCTAATTCTTTTATTTTCCAGTTTTTAACCTTTGATACAAACAACGAGGACGTTGTTTAACTTAAGTGGGGGGATTGGAGAATTAGAACACTTACTTGTCCTAAACTTTTTCAAAAATTATGCTTAAAATGCACTTAATATATCAAAATTAAATTTTTTTTTAGCATGTTTTTGTTTAAGATCTAAGTTGCATAGCTGCACACATAACGTTATTTTCAAAAATTGTGATTTTTCAAAATTCACAAATCTATGAGTGTGCCGGTGACTTGTAGACTTTAGAACTTGGCTTGTATACAATTCGAGACCACCATAATGAGTATTATTTATATAATTGGAATGACTTGTCTAAATTGGTAAATTTCTAGGATTACACCCAAATAGCCTTTATATGTTATGTGATATTAGCTAACTACACTGGTTAGTTAACCCCCGTATAAACCCTTTGTTACTCTCACTTTTAGAGTAAGATACCCCTAGAAAAACACTCAGAGCCATTCCTTTCGTTTCTTACACCTTTGTTATAATGTTTCGTTACACCCTTACACCTTAGCCTACCCTGTAGATTAAAATCCGTGGTTGGTTAATTGCTTTAGGCAAAGTGTGTTTCCTTACATTACCTGTGTTCGCGTGCGTAATTCATTATCTTTGGTTGAGTCAGGAAATTGCACAATGCAATTGGAGTGAAAGTAAATATTGTATATCTTTGAGTTTATTTTTCGTGTGTTTACTACTTTCACTATTACTATTATTTCTGAAGTCATGAAAAGTATGAAAAAATTATCCAGAGTTATCATTATAGTGATGTGGTGAAATTTTACACATCTATGTTTATGTTTCAAGTTTTTTTTTTTTAAAAAAAAAAAAAAAAAAAAAAGGAAAAAAAATCGAAAAAATAGAAAAGGAAAAGAAAAAGGAAAAGTTGGATGTTTGTTTTAACCAACTTATGTAAAGTTTTGTATTAAGTGGTCGATATCACCACTAGTTGTTGTATATTATATCTATGGATTGAATGGGAGTTGAACGTTATGGGAACGCCAACTAAGGTTTATTCTTTGATTAAGATCTTGTTGAGTATAATTCGTGTCTACCTAAAGCGTGTGTTTCAAGTGTTAAAGCGTGAGTTGTTCAATGATATGAGTCTTATTCATGGGATGGTTGGGATAGTGATTAACCACACTTAGGATTTTAATTTATCTGTTTTGTTTATTTTTCATTTTACACCAATTTGTATCCCAAATATTATCCATACCCTATATCATTCTTTATCCAAACCTTTGATTTATTGAGATTTGGGATTTGAGCAATCTTAAGTATCGTAGTCGTGGATTCGGCTATGTATTTATGATTTTGTCGCCCTTTTTGATATAATATTATTGGTGAAGATTACTTGGTCCTATCTTTAGCCTATTCGAGTTAAGGATTTGAGCAATTGCAAGTATCGTGTTCGTGGATTCGATCATGTATTTGTGATTTTGTCGCCTTTTCTGGAATTTGAGATTGATAGAGATTAAGAAGAATGATTAACCCTTAAACCTCAAAACCCTTTTTACCGCTTTAGACTTGTTATTCCTTGGCTTTAGTGGGGGAGATGTGTATACTTGCCAAGCTTATGATAGAATATTCGTCACGACTGGACAGTTAAACGATTAGATTTGCTTTTATCGAAATATTTTATTTTATTCCTAATTCGTTAAGTGTTTGGTTGTGTGATTATGATAAAACGAATACATGCTTAAATATAAAAATAAATCATAATATCTTTTAGGATATATTTTCATAAGATTAATTCTAAGGTTTACTTGGGGACAAGTAAAGTTCAAGTGGGGGGATATTTGATGAACTCAAATAAGTACATTTTATTATCATCATTTATCCTATTTATTTGACTTGTTTTATTATATCATGTATGAGAATTGATACTTAATCGTTTACTTTTGTAATTCTCAGTTAAAAACAAGCATTTGGTGAAACTTAGCTATTATGGACTAAAAATGGAGAAAAATGATCAAGATTTGAAAAGGCTGCAGAAATGAAGAGATTGAAGACCATTGCCTGACTTTGAAGAATGCACGCATGCAATTCTGTCATGCGTTGCATATGAAACTTTGGTCAACGAAGAAGAACCAACTTGTTCTACTCCAGATGCGCCGCATTATACTTCTTACATACGGCGCATCACTATCGAAATTTCACCAGTTTCGATCCAAGATACAAGAAGACATGCGCCGCATACAGTTATGAAGATACGCCGCATCTCATGGCGGTGTACGAATATTCTGGAATATAATAACCTTGGACCCCACGTGAAGTTAAGTCAATACGCCGCATCTACTTATTCAATGCGCCGCATCTTACCTCAGACAGAAACTATAAATACCCCAAGGCCAGACGAATTTCAGAGATTTTGGACGTACGTGCCATATATCCCTAGACGAGCAAACGAATTCAGACGAATAGGCAGCACAAGACACACCCGAACGAAGATACAAGAGCTGTAAGAAGGTCCTGCATGTGTTTAATTCATTAAGTAGTTTTGTTTCATTGTATTAGTACACTTTAATTCATCAGGATTGGTGGCTTGTGTAATGTGACAACGGAAAGGTTGCACTCCCTTAAAACTGCTTTCCCATTAATTAAAGTTTATATGTTGATGTCTTTGGTGACTTTTATTAGTGCATTGATAACCTCTGTGTCTATTAGTGGCTTGTCGTATATGACTACGGAAGATCATATTGCTCCCACGGTTATAACTAACTTGATCACTTAGGAATAACTTTTAGACATAAGTAATCATTAAGGGTTTACTCGCCGATAAGATTAGAGCCAACGAGAAAGGGTTAATTACATACACTTCATATAAAACTAGCAATAAAACAATTGACAAGCTACTTAATTATCAGGACAGGTCTTCTTATTGTCTCAAGTATTTATCTGTGTATGTGCATGCTTATCGCTGATTCGTGCTCATTAGTTTAGTTTATTATTTAATTGCAACCAAAACGTGCCAGTCTCTCAGGCTGAACCCCCTTGCATTAGATTAGGTTGTATAATTGATTTAAGATATTAAAATACTGATTAGAATAACTAAATAATACGTTCCACTCTTAGTGATCGACACTCTACTTACCATTATATTCATACTGACCGGGTACACTGCTCATTAAGTGTGTGTGTTATTGATAAGTCGGATAAATATAAATTTAAAACTTGAGTAGGCATTAATACTGCTAAACCGCAACGACGCATCAATATGATTGACGAAAGGATCAGAGTGCAACGTGGGTCTTTATCAAAATGATTAACAAAAGAAATCTGAAGATAAGGATCAAATAGTGTCAGGCAATTATTATGAAATTTCTCAATGCCTTCCAAATTTAATCAGGTTCAAATCTTAGGTGGTGCAAAGCATAAGCTTTCGATTTCCAAAAGTGATATCTACAGACTCTAACCAAAAGCAAGGCAGGAATCAGAGTGATGCGAAAGCAATGATACTTAAACAAATGCCTTATAGTCTACCCATTCCTCACCGGTCAAAACTTAGGTTCCTATGGGAAATCCTAGAGCAATATTCCAAGGTTGACTTACGAGCGCCTACAGGGAAAACTTAGTGGTCCTAACTTACACAGGTCAAGGGTAAATGTATTACGAATCGCAGCCTGTCGCTCTGATACCATAATTGTAACACCCCAACCAGACAAGGGTAAAGATGTCACACTAATGGTTTCATATCAGATCAAAATAAAGCATACATTACAGTAATACAAGGAATCTCAAAGGTTACAAATGAAATACTGAAATTACAAGGCTACAAATGCGAATACAAATTCTAACAATATAATAACTTCTAATCATCTCTAAGCCAAAATAACTATCAAGTCTTCTAAGTCCAAAAGCCTCTTCACTCATACCCATCTTCCAACTAAAACCTGCCGCAGGAAAAGAAATGCGGCTGAGCTTAAAAAGCCCAGTGAACAGATATATAATGAACGAAAACGAAAGCAAAAGAAAATGAACAAATATGGTATAGCAATGGAATAATATAAGGCATAGACAAAGGTACAAAGTAGGAAAGGAAAAATGGAAGGTAAAGTATGGTCAGTAATCCACCATGAGCCCGAACTCAAATCAAATACCATAACCCTGTAACCAATCTAGAGGGGATACCTCTTAAGTAACCAGATAATATGAGGGGTGTCCTCATGTATCAAATTGGAGTGATCAGCTCCCGAACTTGTGAAAGACGTGGATTGCACCCAGCATCAGTCACCGAACAATATCAAATCACATTAAGTCCACGAACACGGACACGAACCTAGGATTGCAACCCATACGCCCCCCGAACAATATAACGGTCATCATAACTGTAGTGTACACATAATAATCAAAGTGGGGACGGTGTGAGAAATCACTCACCCACACGTGAGTCATGCCAAAGGTGCATCAATGACACGGCCATGTTACCTTCATGGCTAGGATACGAACTTGGCTCGGGTATCAAACTGAAGGGTCAAAGGTCAAAGGTCCAAATCATAGCAAAGGTTCCAATAGTCTCAGTCATCGAATCATAGTCAAAGTCCAAATATCAAAGGTTAATGAATCCAAACGAACTGATCAAAGGTTCATCATCAACTGGTTCATTTAAAATAATCTTTATCAAATGATTTTCATAAAAATTATCTTTAATAACAGTTTTCACAAAAGTAGTCTTTAAAAATAGTTTTCATAAAATCTTAATCAATTTCCAATTAAAATGGTAGCGCAATATTTCATAAACATCATTTTAAAAATAGTTTTCCCTCAAAACATTTCCATAATATAATTAAAAGGTTTTCACATCTAGTTATCAAAATCAAATGAACCCTCGAAGTATCCAGTGAGTCGAATACTAATATCACAAGGTCACGAATATCAAATGGATCATTTTAAAGGCTCAAAGCAAAAGGGTCGTAACGAACATCAAAGTCAAATGAATCGAACAAACGAACCAAAGTGTAGGGAACATAGCAATGGCTTAGGGAATCTTAAACGAATCCAGGTCAATGAGTCCAAACGAGAGAAAAGCACCCTTACTGAAAAGGGAAGAATATATGTACCTTAGCAAATGAAATGAGAGCAAACGGAAAAGTGAACACAAGGAAACGCCTTCTCCAACGAATCTACACGGATTAATCATAAATTACTTATACGTCCATTTATAGTTCATTTAATGTCATAACGGATTTTAAATACTTGTTATTAATCACATTCTCATATTTAGGGTTTTCTTACATTAAATGTTCAAGACATAGGTTTAGGGTTCCAAGTGTAAGTTTAATTTCTAATTGCTCATGCCACCTGAATTTGAACAATTTAAAAAGCTTGAATTTGTAATTTCAGATTAAGTAACCATGTCCCATTCTTATATTCAAAATATTTCATGCACTAAAGTCTCAATCTTTTATGGACACAACACCAGATTATTATATACTATACAACACACACGACATCAGTACAAGGACATGATCGATTCCCATTGGCTACTTATATAAATCTCATTTTTAGTTTAATAGAGATCTTGCTGTGATATCATCTATAGACAAGTTTTTAGACATAAAGTGCAACGTGGTTTATAACCTGTTAGATAGGCATAAGACGCACACACATAATTCTATTACCCTCGACCCATAATACCAGTCCTTCACTTCTTATTTAGACGCATGCACACACAAATTCTCGACCAAAAACATAGAGCAACAACACCCATCCTTACAATCCGTTGACCATATGCGACCCACACAACCCACTTGACACCAGCAGCAAGTCGACACTAGGCACATCCATAATCAAGACCACGAGACATCATGCTTATACTCAAACCTACACCCCTCGCGAGACATGTTCTTAACGAAGAACAACATGCGAGAGAGTATCTTTTAACGCGGCAACAGTTACACCACACAAAACGCGATCACAGTAACATATTTATCACAGTTTACACTCACACGAACGCCACACAAACTGCCCACACATAGAGGGTTAACGAGTCCAAAACCACACGAGCTTCGCATCAAACTCACACTTCAACACCCTTTCATTCACGTAAATATGCATGTATGTTCTTATTCATTTTACATCAATATGTATATCAAAACGCATTCGAAAACTTCGAAACAAAATAGAGGTCGACCCATCACAGCCTCGTGATTTTATGTGGCCTATGTATATATGTTATTCATTTATAGTTTTAACGAAACTAACGATTAGATTCACATGTTATAAACGTATATATATATAGGTTTCATATTTTGAAGGAGAACACAAGGACGATAATCAGAGATACCTCTTACGACGATAGATCGAAACTGAGAACACGAACATGAGTACAAGATTTCGTGAGGCACCACCGATTCCAAACTACAGCCTTTCGAAACAAAACCCATACCTTTCTTCGAGTATGACACATCCACGTTCAAACCCTTGCTACCCCGATCACCACTCTTGTAATACTCCAAGCCGACCGCTAGTCTGCTACCTTTCGTACCTGTTGTAAAGTACCAAGATCACCCAAGTAGGAGCCACCAATAGAGCCTCCTTTGTTTTGTTTTCAAACGGACGGTAGGGAATAAAGAGAGTAGCAGCCGTCAAAGTGATAGTGTGAAATTTATATTTAGGGTTTTGTGTTTATTGTGGGAGAGGAAGTTGTATGCAGTTTGTTAACCAATAAACGAGTGGGGTGACAAATAAGGAGGAAGTGCGAGTTTATGGGAAAGAAAAAGATAAGCAGAATATTTTAAATAAGTGAATGGGCATTCAAAAAGGAAAAGACGTGTTTTGTGTTTTGGAAATATGCAAGAATAATACAGGAAGTCGTGTGTGGTGATAGGGCTAAGAAAGCATGCAAATCTTTTATGTTTGGAAGGTGACAAAGTTGCTCCTATATTCTAGTTAATCAAACGACAGGCTAGGCTTAGAAATCGTGTAGTATTTATAAGATTTAGGAAATGGGTCGGTTAGTGTTTATCTTGGAGACTAAATAAATTGTATCAATTACATGCACTTGCTCGTAAGAATGACTAAATGGAATATTTGCTTTGATGAACTTTTAAATTAAATGCAAAGTTTATTTAGTAGCTTAATTCATTAGATACTTAGGATAAAAATCATCATAGGTTAAGTATACTTAATGTTACTTACAAAATTTTATAAGTTCTTAAAATTTAAATTTGAGGGCATTTTAGTCATTTCAGATTGAGTTAATTTTTGGGTTTTACACTCTCTCTTTCAACCTCATCAAAATTCTTATCTTCTAACCTAGCCCTTGCCATCATAACTGCATCCAACTTCTTACAATAAGTCATGTAATTGTTCAACACATCAATAACCGGCTTTTCCTCCATAAGCTCCTTAAACTTCATTTCCAAATTTTCCAAAATCGCTTCCTTTTGCTCTTGAGTTAATGGTTTAACTATTTGTGGTGATTTGGGTGGTGAACTAGATGAAGAACTTTCATTCTTAGGGGTGGAGGGTTGGGTAAGTTTGTTAAGTGGTGTTTTCTTTCTATTCGCTTTTCACATTTTAACAATCTCTCCCTTTCCTACCTTCTCTTCTACCATATCATCCACATCAATCATCATCTCTCCTAATGCAAAATCAATCCTACATTTAGTCTTAACCATAAAATCTCTACCAAACACAACTTCCGGTTCATCAGCATTCCCATATTCCAAAACAACAAAATCAACTTTGAAAACGTGACCATGAATTTTAACACGCACATCTCTCACCATCTTTCTTCCATAATCCTCATAGTCAAGTCTAACAAAACCAAGCTTACCAAGCATATCTTCCGTAATGTAGTTGTCACCATATTCCATATTTTGCTGAGCATCCCAAGCTTTTATACCTTTCACACTACAATGTGTAGAATACCTCATGAACGGTGCATCAAACTCTTTAGGTGGTGCTAGTGTGAACACAACAACTCTCTTCTCCTTAGGTAAACAAACATGGTTTTCTCCAACTTCTTCTTTCCTTTCAAAATCAACCTTAACTTCTTCCAAAATATTTTCCAAACACTCCAAAGAATCACCCGAGTCTTTGAACATCTCTTCCAAATTCCTCAAGTACTCCGAAATATTGCTCAAACTCTCCATTCTACTTAAAAACTAACTATAACATAACCACAAAAGCAAAAATCCAAACTATTAGCATGAGGGTTAGTTATAATCGAAACATATTAAAAATGAAACCAAATCAAGCAAACAAACAAGTTCAAACTCTCAAAACATCAAAACAACTAAAAATTAAAAAATTTCAAAAACTTTTCCGAGGCATCCATCCGATCGGTATTGCACTCCATCCGATCGGATGGTTGAACCGTTAAAAATCAATTTTACCCAACCGAATCGGATGCGGGCAACATCCAATCGGTTGGATCGATTTTTTTTATTTTTATTTTTTTTTTTTATTATAAAAAACTGAATCAAAATTTTAATATAAAAACTAATAAATAAAATTAAACTAATTTATAAAAAATAAAAAATAACACATAATTAATAACTTACTAACCATTAAACTAATTACTAATTATTAACTTTAATAATCATTAAACTAATTAACTAGCACAATTAATAAAAACTCTTAAGCTACTAATCATTAAACATAAAATTACCTATATTAACTAAGTTTAATAAAAACATTAAAAGCATTAAACTAGGCTAATTACCACTATTAATTATCTAATTAAACTAACACTTAATCTAACACTAAACTACCATTGAAACATGAAAATAACAAAAATAATAAAAACTAAAAACTTTTTACCGAGGCCACCAACCGATCGGATGGGCATCCATCCGATTCGGTTGGCTCCGAACCAAACTTTTTTTTTTTTTTTTTACTACAAAACTTATAAACTACCAAACCAAACTACCAAGTAAATTAACCAATTCCCCGACAGCGGCGCCAAAAACTTGATGTGTCGCGTTGTGTGCAAGTTTTAAAAATTTATAAACACGGTTTATCCAATTCTCTAATCAACACATACGAGCAAGTATACTCGTCCGTGGTAGTAAAGGTGGGTAAGTCGAGATCGTCCCAAGGGAATTGTTGTTTGAACTTAGTAAAATAAGTTTTAACAGAAATGGTTGTCAATCCAATTTGGTGTAAATTCTAAAGCAAGTAAAATTCAATCAATCAAAAACAAATATACTTGTGTGTAATTCCTTAACTAATTGTATAGAGTAATCTACCAAGTTTGGTGTAACTTGTAGTGATGCACAACTTAATATGAATGATTCACAATCAATGGTTTTTATCATGAAAAATCATCTCTAAGAATTCAATCTCCTAGTTTATTCCTTTCGGCCTTTTAAACTATTACGATAATTCTATTAAACTCTTTGTTGGTTGAAAAGCATTTCTTATCTTAAGAATTCTTACGAATCCTTTCGGCCTTTTCTCGTGATGAAATCGTTTCCAAATCTATTTTAATGAGTTAATATGGTGCTTGTCACACACCATAGTCCATACTAATTCGTGCACTAACTTTTTGGAATAAAAACATAAAGAAAATCCTTTTGGCCTTTTTTATTCTTTAAAACTGTTTTTACCAACTAATTAAGCAAGATTAGATTGTATTTCAACAAACTCATAAAACAAGACATGTTTTCATGCATCACTATAAAATAAGAATACTCCAACAATTGTCACATCATACACACAAGTATGCCAAAAATTACTCCATAACAATTATAATCAAACACAATTAACAAACCATTCTTTCATTCAACTTAAAGTAAAAGTAGTTCATAGTAATTTTAAACAAAAGATACCTAGTTTTGGAATTACAAGAACTAGAATTGTGGAACTATAGAAACAACGCTCCTCCAATCGCCTATGATTACATGTAAACAACTCCACACTCGATCACAACTCTTGAGACTCTAACTCAAAGTTCCCTGGACGTTTTCACAGCAATTACAAGCTTTCGGGCAATGATAACAAGTAAGCAAAGACTTGGTGTAAGCCTTTACTCGGTTTTTGGGTTGTCACACCTTTGTATCTAGCCTAGGGTTCTATTTATAAGTACAAGAACCCTTTCTCCTCAAGCAAAAACATCCCTTAGTGGTAAATAAGCAAGAAATTATAAGCCACCATGATTATGGGGCTTAAATTCGTCAAGAAATGCAACTTTGTAACAACAGTTTCTCCCAACCGATCGGTATTGAGGTCCAACCGATCGGTTGGATCTCTCTGTAAATTCATCTCCTCCCATCCGAATCGGATGCGGGCACCATCCGATCGGATGGGGCCTTCATGCACACACATTTTTTATTTTTCTTTTCTTTTCTCGTCGCGTGCTTGTTCCTTTGTTGTTGCACTAATTCCTTTCATAGAACTTGATCTTTTCTTGATATTTGAACATAGAAATCTTGACAATATCAAATCCTTGATTTCTCGTGTGGTTTCTCTCTCGTTTTCCTCTCGGGAATCTTCCAATGTGCATAATCACTTCAATTCTTCATCTTTTTATCATATTTTCCTGTACTTGGCTATATTTACTTGCATATACACTTTTTCACGATTTAGTAACAAATACACACAAATATAACCAAATATAGTGCACAAAACTAACGATAACGCGACTAAAAACATGTTCAATTTGAGCGTTATCATAAGCTTAAAAACACTAAAACTTAAAAGAAAGTTGCAAACTTTAACACTTTTAAGACCAAAAAAGCTTATTCGAAATTTTCAAGAACTTAAAAAGTACGAATTTCAAAACTCAAATTTTAACCAAAAAGCTTTAAACTTTCTTATTTAACAAGGTTTGTAACACCTATTTGTAATCAAAAGAGTGCTAATACCCAAGAAAAAAAAGAAAAATAAGCAACTTTTTAAAGAAGTCGAATAGAAAATATTAAGTATGCTTCGAACCAAAAAAAAAAAACCTCCTAAATCATTGTTTGGCTCGGATACCCCTTGTAGGACCTCAGATCTAGTAACCTATCACACAATATTAAGCACGTATGGTGACTTGAGAGAAGTATGTATGTGTCGAGCTAGAGAGAGAGAGAGAGAGAGATAGAATATAGAGAGAGAAAGGTAGAGAGAGGTGGAGAGAACTATGTTAAATAAACTTTGTATTAAATGAACTCCCACACCCTCCTAACAAGCTTAGGAGGGGTTTATATACTTCTTACACTAGGCCTCGATGGGCCTTCTCATGGACCCTTAATGGGCCGGCCTTTTGGCTTTACATTAACTACTTGGACTAGCACTATTACTTACTATTAAACGTTAACCTATTACAATACTTATCGACTCAATAATGATCGTCACTTCTATTCCTAACAATCTCCCCCTAAGGGCGATCATTGAGATCTCTCTTTGATTACATAAATGATCAACACTTCTAATGTTAACAGATATGTCGAGTGATCTTTTCTGGACAAATATATTCTTCTTATATTCTAACTCCCTTAAGAGGGACTTGTTTGTTATTATTGTTTGTATAGGGAATAATGTGGAAGTTGGCACTATATATTGATCAAGTTAGGGCTTTGCAGCCACAAAACTCAATCTCTCATTCTCTCTCACACATATTCTACTCTCTCTCTTTCTCTCTTTCTCTCTCTCTCTCTCTCTCTCTCTCTCTCTCTCTCTCTCTCTCTCTCTCAAGTTAAAAAATCGTTTTATGGTGTAATCATTTGACTTAACACTATGGTGTGATCCATAATCGTTCAGTTGTTTTTAATCGTTTAGTTGTTTATAATCGTTCAGTTATTTATATTTTAGATAGTACACGTTTTTGTGTTCTATTTTATTTGTATGTATTAAAACTCTTTTGATTAATAAATAAGAACCAAGGGGTTAGGTTTGTTAATATTTGTGATACAATTTGTACAATAATTATTCACTAGTAGCATACGAAATGATGATAGCCTCTTTTATTTTTATTTGCAAAAAATGATGATATAGCTAAAAAGTAGTGTTTTCGCAAAGAATTTTGGAAAGTGAATAGCGTGTGCTTTATTAAAAAAAAGGAAACATATTTTGATCTTTAGGTCAATATAATTGTTGCTTTGCGAAATAGCTTCGTCGGGTCTAAAATGGACTTTGAGTTAGGGTTACCTGTCAAACAAACTTTTTTTTGGAACTTATCTGCATGTTGCATAGTATTTTTAAGAACATAATAACACTTATGTGAAAGAGTTTATCAACTTATTCGATTGTTTTACTTGATGGAAAGTATGTTCTAAAAACCTAGCAAGATTTTTATTTCATTTTTGAAACTGCATAAGATATTGTAGGACGGAATGAAGTAACATTGGAATGGAATGGATAACGTAATGGGGATTGGTACTCTTACTCGCTACAAGGCTCATCTTGTGAGGATTGGTAGCACAAAACTTTATAGTATTGATGTTTATGAGACTTTCAGTCCGGTTGTTAAACGGCTATTATTCGGGCTGTTCTTAGTCTTACTGTTTCACGAGATGGCCTGTTCGTCAGCTTGATGCCAAAAATGCATTTTGACACGGGGATTTATCTGAAACGGTATATATGCATCAGCCTCCAGGTTTTCAGGACTCAAAGCATCCTGATTATGTTGGTTTCAGCGATTTGCTTCATATGTTACTTGTGATGGTTTTTCTCATAACCGTTGTGACTTGTCTTTATTTTTTTTACCGACAGGGGACTGACACCACTTATTTGCTATTATATGTTGATGATATTGTCTTGATTGCTTCCTCTGTAGTTTTATTGCATCGGATTATTGATTCATAGCATCAGGAGTTCTCTATGACTTATCTTGGATCGCTTAATTATTTTCTTGGTATTTTGGTTATGTGTAATTTGACAGGGACATTTTTGTCTCAGCGTAAGTATGCCCTTGAAATTCTTGAGAGGGCTCATATGGTTCATTGCAATCCATGTCGGACACTTGTTGATACTGAATCCAAGTTAAGGGCTGATGGTGATCGTGTAGGTTTCACATACTTATGTTATCAATCACAAATAACAATCAAAGAGAGTTTAGAGACAGAGATTAAGAGAGAAAGACGTGGAAAGAGGAAGAGAGAAAATGATGGAGAGCTTCTTGTGATTTCACACACATAACACACACTAAAAAATGAGGTGTAAAACGTCTTAAATACAATGGAGGAAGGCCTTATTGGGCCTTCGTGGGCTTTGGACTTGGACTACACATTTAACTAAGACTAATAGTCCATAACTTCTAACATATTAGCTTAAGTAAGTCCATAAGCCCACTTACTAATCTATAACTAACTATTTCAAACGTATAAGGTTCGTATCATATAAATGACTATCATTTATATAAAATATAAATGCTAACGGATCATGTGTCTGATCCGACATCATATCGTAGTCTTGCAGCTGCCCTTCAATATCTTACTTTTACACGCCCAGATATTTCTTATGTTGTTCAACAGGTCTGTTTATAAATGCATGATCCACGAAAGCCTTATTTTCGGCTCTTAAGCAGATTTTGTGGCATGTTTGTGGTACGTTAGACTATGGGTTGCAGTTATATTCTTCATCTACTACCTCATTGGTTGCCTATTCGGATGCAGACTGGACGGGTTGCCCTGCGACTCGTCGTTCGACGTCAGGATATTGTGTTTTTCTTGAAAATAATTTACTTTCATGGTCTTCCAAGCAACAAGTTACTCTCTCCCGGTCTAGTGCCGAGGTTAAGAATAGAGGCGTTGCTAATGTTGTTGCTAAGACTTGTTGGTTATGAAATTTGTTACGTGAGCTACATACACCTTTGTTCTCGGCTACATTAGTCTATTGTGATAAAGTTAGTGCGGTTTACATGTCCTCCAAGTCTCCAACCATGTTCAGCATCAACATACGAAGTATATTGAGATTGAAATTCACTTTGTTCGTGATTTGGTTGGTACCGGTTAGGTTCGGGTTCTTCATGTGCCTTCATGTTATCAGTTTGCTGATATCTTCACTAAAGGGCTTTCTACTACATTGTTTGAAGAGTTTAGATCCAGTTTGAAAGTTTGTTCTACTCCCGCTCTAACTGCGGAGGTATGTTAGACGTATATTTGTAGCCTATGAGCCTAGTACTTAGTTAATGGGTTTATCCTACATTATTACTTGTTTCTAAAATAATCCTCATGAGGTTATGTATTGTAATTATGATTATTGAATGGCATCTCATGACAAGCCATTTATTCACTCCAACATGTCATGTATATTTAAAAGAAAAGGTTTTAATACAAAATTTTAACATATTTAGATCCACGATATTCGATAATTATATAATCATACATTGATACCCAATAGATCAGAATGAACTCAACATAAGTAAGTAGTTTATTTTGTTGCTAGTTTCGTATTTTGTAGACATATATTTAACTTAACTTTCTATTGGAAAATGTGGTCAAATGTGTTGAATGACAATTGATTTTGTCATCATGTATACTAATGAGAATTAAGAATAAAATTAATTTATGGTTTTATTTTAATTCATGAGACATTAGTAAAATTAATTGTGATAATTAATTGTGATCGTTTTCTTTCATTCCAATTCCCTATATATTAAAGCTTATTCTTTCATTTCAAGTACACCGAAAACACATAACTCATTCCTCTCATTTTGTTGTTGATTCATTTTGTATTGGTTCGTAAAAGAGGAAGGCACGGTTTTGGTTCGCCTTGATAACTCGTTTGTGCTAACGGAGTTATCTGTTGTTGTTGTATCCTGGGAGATAGACGTTCACTATTCTCAAGTACCGTGTAGAGGACGAATCTGTCTTAAGGAAACTGTGAGCATCACAGGCTTCAACATTTTCCTTGTTTGTGTTTTTGAGTCTCCACGACCAAAAGATTAATTTTCTACACTTTTATGTTTTTCATGTTATTATTTGTTTGTCTCTTATAGCAATACACGTATTCTACCTATACTTTCATGCACGTGAAACAGATTATATTATATAGTGTAGAAGATAAGATCTCATTTATTAATTGGGCAATCGTTGCTCAAAAAATAAAAAATAAATAAATAAAATAAAAAATAAAAAAATAATAAAAAAAATTGGGCCATTGTGAATTCTCCAATAAGTCATTGAACAGTGTTGTCCAGCCTAGAATGAGGGTCCAACCAGAGATGAACCAAAAGAAATGGAATTAATATGAGACACGCAAGTCCAGTGCAACAGTAAGGGAAAGCTTTGTTCAATTAAATTATGCATCACTTAGGACATCACATAAATGTAAAGGCTTGTATTTATTCGTATGTGCCCAAACCAAATATATAATACAAAGAGGATTTTGTGGATGATACTAGAACATGGGCCGGCAATAGGACCGTGCTATAATTCGCTAACAAACATCACAAATTTCCTAAAATAAAAGGATAGAAGGGAAATGTCAAAAGCTAAAGCTAAAAGTAGTGTTCAGTATCCTTTTGTTCTTTTTTCACTTTTCCTTACTTTTTACATTTCACTCATTTTAATCACTTTCCATTTCACATTTTTTTATATTAAAATATCCACTTTATACAAATATGTCTCACACATACTCATAAATCAAATAAAAAATATTAAAACCTTTCAACTTGTATTTTTGGGTTGTGTGGCACGTGATATAAGCCTCGCTTAGTGAGTGCTCACGCTCACTCCCTCTAGTCTAAGCAGATTTACCTACCTAACCGATCCAAAAACATCTGCTCGATCATTTATTACATTGTGTTGAGCAATATTAAAAAAAGCAAAGTAATTGTATTTGAAGAACATAACCATATAAAAAATTCTTATAAACTATTCTTTTTTCCAAGCTTGAATAACCTGCTAGACTTTTGTAAAAATCACTTTTACTTTTTTATAAGCAAAACACGTTAGCTCACGATTACATCAACAATGTCAAATAAATAGACGAATGTCTCTCATCATGAACAAAAAAGTAGTAATTGTTAGCAGATAATCTATTCATTTACAGAACCATGACCAAATATGACCGAGTGCATACATTTTTTCAGAATCATAATATAATAAAGTTAAAAAGTAAATTAAAACGAAGATTTCATTAAAAAGGGTCGAATTGTTTTTGGTTGTGCTTTAACATGTAAAAAATGGAGTTGGTGTTTTTGAGTCTTTATTTTACATTGTCACATTATCTTTTACTAAATTTTAGTTTATTGTATATGGAAATTTCTAAAATGTATCATCATGCACATGTCAAGTGAAATATTTTAAAGTTAAACTTTCATTACAAATCAAAAAACACATTTAAATCATATTAATTAATCTTATAAATTTCCTTAATTAAATACGGTTGTGCATTTAATTTAGTGAAACTTTAATTTCATATTGGTTCAAACATGTATCTTGAGTGCACATTTTAGAAAATCCCATTTTTTATTTGTAAGAATACTAACTAAATAACATTAGAAACACATTTGATGGACGGATGGACCAAGTGCATTTAAGATACATTTAGAAAAAATCGATGTTTTTTTAAGAATTAACAATACATCAAAAAAGTTCATGGGTGTCCCGGGACCCCCGAGACCCCCTGGTTCCGTCCCTGAATCTATTTTATAAATTAGGTAAAGCCAATGTGTTACTTAGTATTGTATTTATATTGTATCAAACTATTCATTCTCAATTAATCAAATTACATTACACTTTATATGGTATCACAACCATGATATTTTCCTAAAACCTCTCAAAAACCCTAAAAACGTACATATCGTATTTTTTTCATTCCGCCCATGCCTTTTACCATCCTTCTTCAATCTCCATAATACTTTCCTAAACCTAATCTACCTTTAATGTCACAATGGTAAACGCTACACCTCCTCCGATTAACAATATCTCTCAATCTGACAAGTTACTAGCCGTACAACCATCCATTAACACACTAATCCCGATAAAGTTTGATGTTATGAAAGCTAACTATTCGTCATAGTGTTTCTTTTTCAAAAATAAATGTGAAGGCTTGAAGGTTCTAGGTCACATCAAACAAAAGGAAGCCTCTACAAGTGTCGTGGTCGTTGCTCCCCTACTAAAGAACGGTTAAAGGTAGATTGACTAGTCAAATCTTGGATTTTCTTAACTTGTAGTGAGGTTATTATTGCCAGACTTGTTAAGGCTAATTCTAAAATGCCTTAGATGGTTGGACCTTTACTTAAAACATATCTCTTGAAAAAAAAAATGAATCAAAACCACTCTTTGTGGTGAATTAAGGCTCTTAACTATAAGTGACATGATCGTTGATGCGTATTTTGCTAAAATTGAGTCTGTTGCAACACTTCTAGCCAATCTAGGTTCACACATGCACAATGATGACCTAGTCACATATGCCCTTAATGGCTTGAGTGACCGCTTTGTTCACGTGGCCAGGATTATTGCTCATCGTAACCCGTTTCCCAACCTAGATATGGTTAGGTCAATGGTGACTACCGAGGACCTTCGCCTTAAACACAAAGCTACAACCTCGAATGACCTAACCCGTTCCTCAGCCCCAACTTCTTTACTAGCCGAGAGCTCAAATAGTGACTCTAAACCCAGCGACACACTTGGTAACTCCTCTCCAAATGTGTGTCATCACTTCGCTCGAACATGTCTTTGTAAATGAACATGATACATCACATATATTCCATTTGAGATTTTAAAGTTGAAATGAACATGATACATCACGTTCATCAATTACAAAATAGATAAACAAATAAAGATTATGCTTTTAGACTAGGTGTTATGGTCACCAAAGCCACCACCTCCACATCAGCGTCACATTAGCATTCAACACATGACCAAACCCACCACCAAACAGGTGTAGAGGTCACCACCAATTTTTTTTTTTTTTTTTTTTTTTTTTTTTTTTTTTTTTAAACAAATTTAACTAAAAACAAAATTAAACTTATATTTGTAATTAGAAACATTACATTAAAATTTTAAAATGTCACACAATAATAATTATAATAATAACAACGACGCCAACAACAACAACAACAACAATAAACTAAAATTATTTCTATGCCTCTTTCATTTCACACAAAAAAACAACCACCACCTCTTTAGTTTCTCTCCAACCTAACTTATGTCTTCAAGAACACATTCAATCACAAATTAATACACAAGTTCTGTTTATCTCTAGCAACATACACGAATCAACAAAACCAAAGCCGCGAAACACACGAAATCCACAAACAAAGAAGTTTTTTGTTTCTTCTTGTTTTCTCAAACCCACGAAACACAAACACGTATTTTCTTGTCTTTATTCCCGTTATATTTTGGCTTTCACTTTCGAACAGAGGGGGGTTATATCTGGTTTGTCTTTCAATTTAATATATATATATATATATATATATATATATATATATATATATATATATATATATATATATATATATATATATATATATATATATATATATATATATATACTAGACGTCATGGCCCGCCCGATGGGCGGGCTTGACTTGTAATGTTCGTTTGGATGGGTTTATTTATTATAAAACAATTTTTAAGGAGCCTGACGGACGGGCATGATTTGTAATTTTAATTTTGATGGTTTTACTTATTATGAAACCATTTTTTAAGGACTTTCGTGTAGGAGTAATCGATATTAAATTAGATCGGTTTACATTTGAAATTACTTTTACGAAGTTTTTTTTAGGAGTAATCGATATTTCTTTTTTTTTACGATAATAATTTTTGAATACGGGTTGACTTATATGTTTTCAATTTTTAGAAAGTCCATGTAGCTATTTTTTTATTTTTTATTTCCAACACAATAATCATTGTTATTAAATTTAATATAAAAAAATATAGCTGATAATAAAGTGTATATTATTTGTTATTTTCATGTATTTATTTTAAATTTGTTATTTTCAAGACAGTAACAATCATTATTTAATCTAATAGACACAGCTATGGTTGTTCAAAAGAGTGAGTGTCCGGATAAAAAAAAATGAATCTACGGTATTGAGATTATAATTTTTGATGCAAATAATCTGGTGGATATATTTTTCCGTGTCATGGCATAACCTTTTGTTTGTTAAACATTTAGAAAAACATGCAAGTTGTGTAGCATACTTATTACTAAGCTATGCTGTTGATATAAATAATGCCTAAACACGTTATTAATATTTTTCGATATCTCTACGTTTTGATAATCACAAAATGTAAAATCATTAATCGGAAAATTATGACGTAAACAAGTATTTAGTTGTAAATATCTATTTCTACAACTCAAATCACTTAAGGTATGAATGAACTAATGCTTAATGCATTATATGATCAAAGGAACATTTTCTTAAACACTAGATTTTTTATAAAATGTCAAAAACATTTTATATCTTTTAGAAAAACATTTTTGGTAATAAATAAAAAGGTTTAATTCATTATAAATTTATGAATTCAAATTTTCAACCAAAATCAGTAAAAATGTTCCAGAAAAACCTTCCCCACAAAAGGACAAAACTGTGCAACGGCAAGGGAGGGGCGGCCCCCTTAATTATACTAGGCGGCCCCCTTAAAATTAAGGGGACCGCCCCCTATTTAAGGGGGCCGGCCACGCTCCTCTAGGTTCCAGCTGTCCAGTTTTTCTGCCTATAAATACCAGCCTTCCCCTGGATTTTTACTCACCTTTTGCACCCCAAAACATTCTGTTTTAAATCTTGTATATCCTTTCTAAAAACCCTTTGATCATATTCTCTTAAGCATTGGTTTCTAAGTGATCCAAGCTTCCACCATCAAAGTGCAAAAAAAGAATACTCCTTCAACTAGAGAAGAAGTATTATAGCTTAAATCATATCATCATTGTAGTTGTGTAAAGTGTTGTAGAGTTGTGATAAGTAGATCTAAGTGTAAGTAACTAGTTGTGTTGTAAAGAAGTAGTGTAGAAGTAGTTGTGAAGTAGTCGTGGAGAAGAAGTCGTGAAGCAGTTGTGAAGCAGTCGTGATCAAGTTGTGTAGAAGTTGTGTATAAGTCGTGAGATTGGTTCTAGCTACGATTAGAACTCGACATCTAGCTTTGTGTCGTTAAACCGGTGTAAGCTAAAGTTGTGTAAGGTTTCTCCGCCATAAGGGAGTTTGTTGACATAGTGAAGAAAACTCTCGAGTAGGTGACTCGGGGAGTGGAGTAGGGCAAGGAAGGTGTCCTTGTAGCCGAACCACTATAAATCTTCGTGTTGTGGTTTGATCTTTCCATCTCTATCTTTCATTTCATTATATTTACTTTACTTGCATTGCTTATCTATATTTGTTTATATTTGTTCATATTGATCAAGAGTTGAATTCACATAAGATAGAATCGAAGTTTTTAAAAAGTAAACAAAAGTTTTCATAAATTTAAAAAGACGTAAAACTATTCAACCCCCCTTCTAGTTTTCCACAATTGGTATCAAGAGCCACGTCAAACAAGATTTTTAAAATAAACTGTATTTTAAAACTTGAAACGATCTATGGAATCTGAAAAATATTTAGAAGGGCAATCTATGCAAAAACCACCACTATTTGAAAGTGATGGATTTTTATATTGGAAAAATCGATTCGAAACTTATGTGAAGTCAAAAGATCTAGATCTTTGGCATGTTATTACCAATGGTGATTTTTTACCTATTCAACATAATCTTGAAACTAAAAAGGATGAAGTTGTACCTTTTGAAAAACAAAGTGATGATTTGAAAAGAAAACTTTCTAAAAATAATGAGGCTAAAATGGTTATTTATAATGCGTTACCACGTAAAGAATACGAAAGAATCTTTGTGTGCGAAACCGCAAAAGAAATTTGGAACTCTTTACTAATAACTCACCAAGGTAATAGTCAAGTCAAAGATAATAAAATAGATCTTCTTGTTCAACAATATGAACAATTCACAATTCCGGAAGAGGAATCAATTGATAATGCGTTTGCTAGGTTTAACACAATCATCACAAGTTTAAAGGCACTTGATGAGAGTTTTTCTAGTAAGAATTTTGTCAGGAAATTTCTTAGGGCTCTTCTTCCAAAATGGCGAGCTAAAGTTACGTCGATTGAAGAATCGAAGAACTTGTCAACTCTTCAACTTAACGAGTTGATTGGCAACTTGAAAGTCTACGAAGCTATAATCAAGAAAGACTCCGAGATGGTCAAAGGAAAGAAAGAGCAAAGCAAGTCAATCGCATTGAAAGCTAGGAAAGCATCAAGTGACGAGGATAGCTCAACCTCCGAAAGTGATGATGAAGAATATGCCATGGCCGTAAGAGACTTCAAGAAGTTTTTCAAAAGACGAGGAAGATTCGTTAGACAACCACATGACGAAAGAAAGACACTCCAAAGAAACAAAGACGACAAAGGTAGCAAGAGCGAGAGGAAGTGCTTCAAATGCGGTGATCCAAATCATCTCATCGGAAGATGTCCTATGATGTCAAAGGAGCAAAACCAAAAGGCGTTCGTGGGAGGAGCATGGAGTGATAGTGACGAAGATGAGAAAGAAACCACAAAGGAGGATAAATGTCTTATGGCTAAGACATCAAGTGAGGTACATTCCGAAACCGAATACTTTAGTGATGAATATTTATCATTAGATGAAAAAGACTTAGATAGCGAATATAATAAATTATGCAAACTAGGTCAAAAAGTAATGAGTAAAAATAAATCACTAAAACATGTAAATAACCAATTAGAAAAGGAAATACTAGAATTAAAAATTGAACTACATAACTTAGAAAAAGGGAAAGAAATTTTTGAATGTAAAACATGTCAAGAAACTAAAAATGAAAACGAAATACTTAGGAAGGAAATTTGTAAACTTTCACTTAGGGAAATAATAAGTATTCAAAGAGTATCAAGCGATAAAACCGGATTAGGATTTAATTCAACTGAGGATTCAAATAGTAAAACTAAAAATGTAAAATTTGAATGTGAAACTAGTGAGCAAAAACCTTTAGAGTCAAAACCTAAGTATATACTTATGAAAGATAGAAAAATACCCATAGCTAGTGATGAGGAAGTAAAAACCTTTTATAAACCATCTTTAAAAAATGAAGTAGAATACTCTAAACCAAAGTTAAGGTCAAAAACACCACCTCCTCCTAGAAGACCACCTAGTCCTCACCCTCGGCCTAAAACTCCTCAACCTAAAAGAAACCAAAATAGACCAAACCGTCATAATAATAGTTACCCAATGTGGAATTACCCGAATCCATCAAGCTTCAATCCTTGGGGAATACTTCCACCATACATGCATCCTAGTCAACTACCACCCATTTTTGGTTCAAACAACTTTGGATCAATGAGACAATGGGGACCAAGTGGCTAAATTGCTATCTCATTGGATTATTGGCATCTCTTCCTTGATTGACTTCTACAAGTCAAACATAAACGCTTTGAAGCGCTTGAAGACCACATGTTGAAGACTAAAAGGTACGCCCCTCTTTCATGCTCATCATTATATGCGTAGATTAATGAACTAGCCAATTGCATGCCCCCGTAAGTTTTTAATGCCTAGTTTAGTTAGTTCTTGTATGTTAGTTAGTAGATAAACCCTTATACATAATATATATATATATATATATATATATATATGTATATATATATATATATATATATATATATATATATATATATATATATATATATATATATATATATATATATATATATATATATATACACTAGACTTCAAAGCCCGCCCAATGGGCGGGCATGACTTTTAATCATTAAACTTTAAGATTGCATGTTGACTTTTAACACGTTTAACCCGCTCGACCCATACGCATTGTTAGATATAAAACGTTACCCAATCTGATCCATTTATATCACTATGGGTCAAAAGTGGAAAAGTACATAAAAAGAAATAAGAATGGAATACGTATTCATGAATAATGACACATAAACCATACTGATTGTATTTAGCTACATCTGAATTCCAAAAACAAATAACACTTGAATTCAGTTATAACATCTTTACATGTACTTTAAATACATTATATACAACCCAAAGGTCCTTTTTTATTAACATCTTGGTTTAATCAAAGTCTCATGCCTAAAAATTTTGGTTTATTGCAAGTCCAGTTAAACTGCTTATAGTAGCCTAAACAAAAGATCACGTGATCAGTGAGTGACCAGCTTAATGAGCCTCAAATTTGCGATTGAATTCCGCTTTGGTGTATGCAAACTAAACCGTCCAGCTTCATACCATGTAAGGGCATCCCTGTCCAATATCGAACAGATTACAAACATATATACCAAAGTGACGTTATAGTCATATGATATTCCGATTACACTATCAAAACAAAATCCTTGCAGAAGCAAACAAATAGGAAGGGAAAGAGTATTCTTATTCCTAAATTGTACATAAGTCTTTCAAAAAAAACTTGACATATCTAAGATGTGAATACACAAATGTTATGTATATATACCTTTGGAGTGACTTTGGCGTTTTTAAGACGCACCAAAATATAGCTAACTCTTGCATTGCATCCATTGTTTGCCATCTATTAGATAGAAAAATTATCTCACATGAGCAAATGCGGCTTGTGAGACGACTGCATCGATTTCAGCCTGTACTTTCTTCATTTTGTCTGGATGCTGCACAATGGTGGCTCATCAGACATTAACTTTGGCCACAAGCATGTCTCTGTATCCATCCTAGGACATTTAGAAAGTACATGCAAATATATAATTACGTATAACGATTTTCCATACCTGAGCCAGAAGGAAGACGACCCATGTAAGAACAGCAGCTGTCGTTTCATGGCCAGCAATAAGCATCGTCATCAAGTCATCTCTTAGCTATTTCAAGAAATTGTAATAAAGGTATTCAGATATACTATTAAAAAAAAAAAAAAAAAAAAAAAAAAAAAAAAAAAAGTCGAAGAGAAAGTATAATTTGAATCCATTGTTTGCCATCTATTAGATAGAAAAATTATCCCACATGAGCAAACCCAGTTACATTTTTTTTCTTCAGATATACACAATGAAGGTACCCTGTGATATTGATGACCGAGTGCAGCAGCTATTTGTCTGGTTTTACAGAACATCTGATGAGCAATGGAGGCTGAGGATACAAACGTAGACTCTCGGAAATAATCAGTCTAACGTGTTAGGAATATAAATATTCATATGAAGGTTCGGTCACCCCGAGTATCTATTTAGCATATCACATAGCTCGTAGGCTTATTTATATAAGCTTAGTATTATTAGTATTATTAGTTTTATTAGATTAGTCGTATCTATATTTGTGGAGTGGGTCGGGGCTTTCCCCACTGTCAGCTCACTCCACAGCCCACTAGGGGCACCAATATGTAGAAGTATAAATACCCCTTCCCACACTTGGGAAGGGTTGGAACTCTTCACACATTGAATCTAATATTTCCAGATTTCTCTTTCAAGAGTCTCCCACCTCTCTCTAAAACTTCATCTCTCTAGTTCTTGCATCTAACTCAAACCATGGATCTAATCTTCCATGAATCAAGACCACCCGAATCAACCACACAATCAAGATGGTTATTTCCTACAATTGGTATCAAGAGCCATGGTTAGGTTCGGTTTGATTGTGTGTTGGTTTCATTTTTTTTGTTTCGAATCATGTTGTACAAACTGTTTTACTCATTTTTTTGGTTCGAATCATTAAGTAGGCATTGTATATATTTCATCCATACTGTTGTTCAGTTTGTGGTCTCAAAAGTTTCAAGAGTGTCTCGCTGTCAATTTTTTGTTGCTCCATATGTTCGAATACAAAGTTTCAAGAGTGAATAAATGTTGTTAAATTCAAGAGTGAATAAAACATGGATGATTTGTGGTTAAATTGTTGGTTGTACGAAATTCATTCTTCTTGGTTGCAACATTTATGGTGGGCTTGTTAAGTGTTTAAGGTATTCAATCATGGGCCTTAACTGTTGTATTTGAAGTTTTACTCGAATATTTTTTCTTGATCCGGTTGTTTCCTTATTCCGTTTGTATTGATACTTGTGGTTCGAACACCATTTTCTTGTGTTTGCCTTGGTTCGTACAATAGCTAGCACTCTAAGTATCTCGATTTTGCTTTTTGCTTTTTGGTGCACAACTTGAATGTTACTTTGGGCTTCTAACAGTGGTTTCCAGTATATTGCTATTTGGAATCTCAAAATTTTGCTGGTCTATGATGATGTTCTTGAATGCGGTTTGTTATGAAAGAGAAAAACACAGATCCGGTTTTTAAGGAAAGTACGAAAGTGACAGCTTTGACCGGTCAAAGTTGCAATTTGTTTCCAATGCGGTTTGTCTGTTTGTTTAACTCGGTTTGTCTGTTTGTTTAACTCGGTTTGTCTACATAGTCATGAACTCGGTTTGTGTATATAAAGTGTAGTCGGTTTGTCTAAATACTCACCAACTCGGTTTGTCTGTACAATCATGGACTCGGTTTGTCTGTTTAATCCCAAACGCGGTTTGTCTATATACTTATGAACTCGGTTTGTCTACCATTTCATCGATGCGGTTTGTCACTCGGTCAAACGTTCAAACGGTTAACGAGTTATCAAATTACAAACCGAATCATAGATAAAGAAGAAGATGAACCAGAAATGACACAACATCTAGACCACAACCAACAACCAGACTCAATCTTTTGGAGCACATCTATCATCAACGAGACACAATCCACTACTATCATCAGTCCAAGGATCTTCAACTGACTCGACACAAACAAGATAAACAACAAATCTAACATTATCCTAACCCCACAGCCAATAATCACAACCTATATCTCTAACACATCGAGCCAAACAGAATTCTTTAACAAACAGATCTCAGCTCATTATTTCTCTCTTTTTCGTGATATTCAAAGGACCATCATGACTTCTCAAAAGTCAAACACACGAAAGAAATAATCTAATCATCATTGATCTAATTTTGAAGTCTAAGCTTCAATTGAATATCCGAAAAATAAAAGAAGGATTTATAACAATTGTGTTAAATCCCTTCTTTGTTTCGGTAAATCAAAACTAACCAAACAGAAAACTAATTATGATCTCAGATTCGTGCTTAGGACTTTAACCAAAATCCTCTATTTAAGATTAAGCACGCCTTTCGTCATAGATCGAGGTATGTTGAAGCTTAGCCTCTTTTTCGAATAGTAAAGAAAGACTCATAACAAATTTGTTATAATCTTTTCTTTAATTCGTTCAAAGATCATTACAAGAAAACCCATAAACGTAAACAAGAAAGGAGGACCTACCCTATACCTCTGATTCAAGACCTCGAAGCCATTCTTGATATGCAAATGAAAAGGGTTACTTCGTCTTCTTGCGTTGGGTTCATGTACTACATGGATTGACTTGTATATGATGATCGATGACTAAGATTAGATGGTATCTATAATGGAAGATGAGATCCGTGTTTGATGATACTGAGATATATCTAAGTAGCAGAGATGTGATAAAATGTTTGGTGGATGAGTGAAGAAGGAGTTGATGGGGGCGGATGATAATTATGATTAGGTTTAGCAATGAGATTAATTAGGGTTATGTGTCTTATATAACCGATTTATTAATACTTATTGGATTTGGTATTTCATTGTCATTGGACTGGAACTGGATCCCCTCTATCCGTGTTTGGGCTGAGCTTGCGTCACTTACATGTAGTGGGACGGATTTTTGTTTATTTGGAAGTGGTTTTGGGTTGTTAATTTAATTAACAAAAAGATGGTTGGACTTAATTGTTGACATAAGTATTGGACTATTGGTTGGATGGTACATGGACTGGATTGGGCCGAATGACTACTAATATACGGATTGAGCTTGTGTTACAAATGCTTCAATTGACTGTCAAAATTGTTATCCATGTAAAGAGTTAATTATATTGGATACATTTTATGATAGTATTGGTATTAAGGGTTACTCGTATGATTTGTAGTTTAAAGAGTGGTATTTTTGGTGCTACAAACTTTTCACGGGGATACACACGTCATGGCTAGTATTTGGGTTTATGAATATCTTCGTGACTACAGAGCTGTGGATTTGGCAGCGTTGTCATATTGAGTAAGCATGCGATCTGGTCTGTGCAATTTGAGTTACAAGTTGACTAATTGAGATTTGATTAATTGCGAATTGACAAGTTGCTACTTGACATGTTGCGACTTGACTGATTGCGATTTGATTGCAATTTGACTTGATGCAATTAGACAAACTGCGACTTGACTTGGTGCAATTTGATCAAGTTGAGATTTGACTTCTTTGACTTTGAATTGTAAAGATTAGTATTGCAACTCACTCTTAGTTGTCCTTGATTGACTTCACGGTTTCTCTTGTAGATTTTAGAAAATCCCGCGAAAGATTCAATTTTTCGGTTTAAATCTCAAGAGCTGTAAAATCCCGTGAAATTAATTTTGGACAAGTAGACGGGACTTGGATCTAGACAAAATAAAACTTACGGGGTTTGACTATTTTTTCGGGATAAGTTTGTGCTTCAAGATCAGCAGGAATTGGGTAATTATGGTAACTTGGTTGGTTTGTTAATTCACGGGTTGGTGTACTTAGTGTCACAAACATCTCGGGGTGGATGGATGCACGATGTTTGATGACCCTTGCTCGAGCATATTTAAGGTGATTAGACCTGGATGTTCAAGAAAGTGGATATATACAATAAAGGATGGAAGGTTGGGTATATATCACTACCTATATTTAAAGGAGTTACGTTGTTGTGCTCAATATAGGTTCTAAATCACAATTTGCAATTTAAGGTGATTAGACTTGGATGTTCACGAAGTGGATATATACAATTAAGGATGGAAGGTTGGGTATATATCACTACCTATATTTAAAGGAGTTACGATGTTGTGCTCAATATAGGTTCTAAATCATAATTTAGTGCAAGTTTAAGTCGCGGACTTGTTCTTTATCAAGCTTCATCAAGTGATTGTTGTTTCTCAAGCTTCTAATGGGATTGTTGTTCAAGATCTTCTCAAGAGGTAGTCAGGCTTAAAGACAAGAGGTGATTTGTTTGGAGACATGTTTTAACCTCTTACTCACTTTAAGGTCATATGCATTTCATCAAGCGGTTTTGGCATATTACGAGCTTCAATGAATTGTTAATCTTCTAAACCATTGATGATGAGGAAAGCAAGGGGTTACTACAAGAGAGTCTTAATCACCATCTTCGTTGCAGTAGTTTCATTTGTCTCTTTCCATGATTTGTGCCTGACAAATTCACAAACATCACGGACTCTCAGCTTTGGCAAAAAGGTCATTTCATGTCCTTTTTGAGGGGGAGAATTATCGCAAGTTTCCTAGAAGTTCCGTCTCCAGCGATGTGAATTTTAGCGGTTCCGGTTACAGCGGGTCAGATCGTATCGGTTCAGTCTCCAGCGGTTTGAATCTCAGCAGTGTCGGTTACAGCGGGTCAGATCGTAGCGATTCAGGATTCAGTGGTTCAGTCTACAGCAGTTTGAAGCTTACTATTGTGCAGTTAGTTCTTGAATTTATTTCTCAGATAAATCTCAAGAACTGTAAAATCCTGTACACAGTACGACAACTATTCCACATCCAAGTAGCTGGATCAGACAACTTTGTTTGATAGGACTGACTATGAGTCATGGGCACTTCTAAGAATTCGCGCATGTTTCTTCTCTTTTTGGCTAGTCAACAACACAAGATGATCACAAAGTTAATCCGGTATTCTTTATTTGTGATTGAAGTTGAATTTCACGAAGGCGTCTACTTATTTTATCTTGAAGTCGGGGTTGGTTGGATGCATGACCTTCAATGATAACTTGCTCGTGCGTAAAAATTAAGTTGAAGACTTGGGTTATCTAGTTATCAGCAGTCGGGGTAACTATCACTTAAGAGTCATGGGAGTACTCAGTGTCACACGTCAATGACGATGTCGATAATCGCAAGAGGTGTTAATGTCTCATACTTTGGTTGGGTATTGAGCTCTTAGAGATTTTGCTTGGAGCATTAATTCTCTACACCGTTCTTCCAACATTAGTGCAAGCTTAAGTAACAAATTTGGGGACTTCTACTTCAGTTTTCAGTATTGGTATATCGGGCTTCCTTCATCAAGTGGTCACTAATCTGTGTACAAGGTTGGTTAGTTGGACAAAGGTTTTAAAAGTTGTGATGTGAACTGTAATTCTCACAAGAAATTCTTAACCCAAACAGATGTTCTCCAAAATCAAAATCAGACATGCCACATTCAATCTGTTACTGCCTCACGGTTTCTTCTTGGTTTTGTAAAATCCCGCGAAAGAACTTATTTCTCGGTTAAATCATAGATTTGTAAAATCCCGTGATAATGGACTATGCGCTCTTAACCATGATCGGGTTAAAACCATTATCAATGTTCAGTTAATGCATCATGAAGGACTTGATCGGGGCATTTAAACGACCACAAGGTGACTACGGCGTGAATTCATTATTATTTATTTGAGGCTGAAGTGAAATTTCATGTGTGCGTGTACTTTGTATCTGAAGATATCGGGGAGGTTGGATGAAGATTCTTCGAGATCCTTCTTCGAGCTTTCAATACAATGACGAGGACTTGGATATCTAGTTATTTTGTCTTTCTCTCTATATACAAAATAACTATCACTTTAAGGAGTCACGTTGTAGTGCTCAGTGTCACACGAAGTTGTGGTTATCCAAGAGGTGATGTACGTCTTATACTTGATGGTTGGTTGGTTGAAGAGTATAGAGTACTTAGGGATTCGATGTTGCACGATGTCTCTACACCGCTCTTTGTCACGCATTAGTACAAGTTTAAGTCACAAGTTCGGGTTATATTACTTCAGTATCAAGTTCATCATATTGGGTTTTTCTCCATCAGTGGTCACGACATCAAGCCGACAGAATGATAATGGGGCTGGTAACGAGTTAGATGAGAGAAGAAGTAAAGAGAGAGATATGACGTCTGTACAAGTCAGTGCAGGCCTCGCTCTTCATCATATGACGTCTGAATACCTCAGTTCAGGCCTCGTTCTTCAAAGAAAAGAAAAGTGTACGCTTGAGTGCACTTTATCTTCAAAAGAAGAGGAGTCTTCTTATTAATGGCCATTCTCATCAACAAGATTCATGCTTTTTCTGTGCTTATTCAGTCTTCAAGTGGATCGGCGCACATTGGAGTATATTCTTATTCACTTGTTCAACCAAAAATTGCAGTTGACAAGCACATGCAATTTTTGAGGGGGGAAAGGGTGAATAAACAACATGTTAGTCTTCAAGAACCGTCAAGTGGAGCTACTTACCGTTGATGGTATTCATATTCACTAGTTCAATCATCAAAAATTGCAGTTGGAAGGCATATGCAATTTTTGAGGGGGGGAAAGGGTGAATATTAATCTACATGATGGTTGATGATTGAGAAATGGTCATACGACTCCTGAATACGTCAGTTCAGGAGTCGTGCAAACCATGTTTCTCCAACACTACTTCTTCCGTCTATCAAGGTGTTGAAGAACATGGTCATGGAATGCTAATCTACATAGTCTCACGGGCTGGTTCATTCAGTAACAAAGGGTTTCTAGTCAATGCTTCATGTATACGTCATTAGGCTACATGTACACATCATGATGATGATTTCGATTAATCGTAACCATCATGGGGGAGAGAAATGTGTACACCAAGGACGCACAACAGGTTCACGTGATCGGGCTTAATCATATATTCCGGTGTTGAGAACCGCAGAGATGATCAGTGGTTCAACTTGTTACCTTGGTATTTACGTTTCACTGTTACGTCATGGGCTGATTAATCGTAACCATCATGGGAGAGAGAATGTGTACATCAAGGACGCTCAACAGGTTCACGTGATCAGGGCTTAATATCCAAGGATGGATACATACTATAGATGATCAGTGGTTCAACTTGTTACTTTGGTGTTATACTCAAGACTGAAGAAGGTCGAGTCGTCAGTCTACTCTTGGTTCTCTGGTGGGTGTTATCATCTCATGTGTATGCTGCGGGCTGATGGGTTACATGTAAGGTTACTGGAAGGCATTTGGTGAGATAAAGATGATTGGTATTCTGTTCCTCCACATTGGGCAATCTTGAAGAAGGTCGAGTCTTCAGTCTTCTCTACATTCAAAAAATGTTGAGCTCTTTTCTTACAACTTGATATTTAACTTAATCCCATGACAGTTCTTGTTTGATGAGTTGTGGAGTTAAGTTAGGTTCAAGTTGTTCTGTAGTTTAAGGTTTGGTCCAACTTGATTTTAACCTAATCTCATGACAGTTCTTGTTTGATGAGTTGTGAGGTTAAGCTGAAATCAAGTTGTTACTGGGCTAAAATTTGTGGTTTAGTTTAACCTCATGACAGTTCTTGTTTGATGAGTTGTGGGGTTAAGCTAGACTTCAGTTGAGGCTCAACTTAAACTACCGAAAAGTTGCCTAAGGTTTTTGACGGAGTCACTCTAGGACGGGAGTGTTAGATGACTAAAGACGGCATGTATTTGGTTATCAAAAGACTTCTTGATTGCGTGATTTTGTAACCTTACAACAGGTTTTACCTCTCGAGGGATCTCAAGAGGCTTACAACCCCACCAGGCAGTGTACCTGACCGATGTAGTATAGTGTAGTGGTAAGTACGGGGGATTGATCGTTCTCCACAGGGAATAGTGTTCGTTAGGTGTGAAAGGCTACTCTAATTAGGTCTAAGGGTCGAGGAAGATTCTTTTTTATGTTTTTATATTTTTATGAAAGCAAGTAAAATCTCGGTTTTGAAAGAGTGGGCGGAATTAGTTGCTAGTCAACTAACCCAAATTACTACGAATGCAATAAAATTAAATAACTGAAAATAAAATGTGGTGAGAAACTTATGTGTAGAGAAATGTGTTTACTTAGATTTCCTTACTCCCTAACTATCTTTTACCGGTTAATTAGTGTGTATTAGTTGCGTGGATGACGGGTGTATTCCTTAATAGCATTCGTGGGGTGGCGTACTTACTTCCCCAACTCTACAAGCTCCTACTTCACTCCTATGTCGAGCCGGCTAGGAAGCTCCTAACATGGGATCACTAGAATTCGCTTGTGCATTAAATACAACCATAAAAACCTTTAGTACGCATTTGGTTCATGTTTCTTAAGACGTTCAAGCAAGTTACCGAATAGGAAGTTAGCCAGTTTTCTTAAGCCTAACATAGATAAACAATCATCCAATACAACTAATAACACACTAACAACCAATAATCAATAGCTAGGTTTCATTAGATCTAAGCAAACACAAGATAAAATTAGACTAACATGTTAAACAAAAGACAAGAATAAGATAGAATCAAACAACACATAGACATATTGAATGATTAATTGATAACTTATCTTTCAATGAAACATGGAAGATCTCAAGGCAAAAAGCCCTGAAAAAGTAGCTAAAATCGTCTTAGGGTTTTCTCCCAAAATTCCACACACTAAGCTCTCTCTAATGACAAAAAATTAGAAAACTATATATAGATTTTTGGATCTGACGGCGTCACCTTATGGAGTGTGACGCCGTCACCTCGCCGCTTTTAGGGTTCCCGGATGACCTTCTTGACGCCGTCCCTCTTTAGCTCTTCAAAAATCCATTCTGGCTTATCAAGGCTTGACGCCGTCCAACCATGAACGTGACGCCGTCCCCTTATGATTTAAGCCGTGACGCCCTCGACCAAGTTAAAGCGTGACGCCGTCAGAATTCACATGCTATTTTCACTGGCCCGTCATGAGTAAATTTCACGTCCAACTTTTCTTGCCAAGGCATGACGCCGTCTAGAGTAAATCTTGACGCCGTCAAGAGTAACTTTTAGCCGATTTTTGAGACTTTGCCGTTTTCTTCACTTTAATGCTCCAAAAACGTCCAAAATGCCTCCTTTTCCAGATTTCTCCTCAAAAGTACCTAAAATGACAAAAGGAACGATTTAGGGCAATATTTGATCAAATAAATACGATTTAAGGCTTAAATGACCCCTTAAAAGCGGTACACTTTTCGCTTCATCAAATACCCTTACACTTGAGATTTGCTTGTCCTCAAGCAAATGCGCTTTTATTCTAATCAAAATACAAGTTAGGGGTCATTTAATGCTAACATAAAAGTAATTACAACAAATAATCGTTCCACTTCAATCATAATAAGCACGGAGATTACATACTAGCACCTCACAAGTAGTGTTTAGATACTCACATCTCTCAAGTGTCATCAAAATAAATCTCATAAATGAAAACGGATAATATCTCTCACTACCTGTCATAGCAAATAGATTACCATAGGCTTGGGAAAGGATCGAAAACCTCCTCCACTAGGCGTAAGCACCTAAGATAAACTATCAAAGAGGGCTTTTAAATGGGTTATAACTTTAGGTGTAGGGAAAAGGAAAACACGGTTTTGTTGGATAAAGGATATTTTACTGGTGGCGAGTTAAAGATCTTGATCAATTACATGTACTATACAATGTTGCTAAGCCAAGACTAGACTCGATCTTAAGCTAGAAACGAAATAACAAAATAACAAAAATATAAAACAAACATAAAATGAAACGGGATGGTAGTCCGTATGTTTTTTCTATTTTTCTTTTTCTCATTTTTTTTTTTTTTTTTTTTTTTTTTTTTTTGATCATACACTTTTACCCTACCATCCAAAATAATACATCATAGGGGCATTGCATCCCCCTTACACTTGAATTTTTACATAACTTTACAAATACTAATCTAATGACTCGAATTAAGATAATCGAAAAACTTGGAGTACTTTTAAAATATTTAGCACATATGGGGGTAATAAATGATGTTCTTCCCCATTACTCCATTATACTAGTACTTTACCCATGAGTCCCAATCGTCCCAAAACAATATGTACAGGGATATGACTCGACTTAGCAACCATGTAATCAATTAGATAATTAACTTGGGTTTAAACAAATGTTGTCACAATAATGCACTAAAAATGAGTGCATACAAGGTAGGCTAAGGCGATTTGGGTGTACATTTAAGTGGGGTGTAACAAATTCTTCCTTTAAGTAAAATTCTTAAAGGTCGAAACGAAAAGATAGGCTCTGAGGGGTGTACTAGGGTATCGTGTACTAAAAATGAGTACAACGCAAAAGGTGTGGGAGAATTACTTGACCAATGTAGCCAAAGTAATTATAACAAAAACACAGGTGTAAAACAATTGGTTAATCCTAATGCCTCTTATCATGTAGTAAATCTAACTACACGAATGTAGTCTCACTTGTGGCCTCGGAATGGTCCTAACGCAAGTTCTAGAATCTAAGTGCTACCGGTACACACATCATAGCATAAATGCTTTTCCTACCAATTCTAGGGGCGAACCTCACATATTTGGGGTGGAAAATTTTTTAGTGGTACGGTTTTTGTGCTAGTCATATAACTCCTATCCGTGAGACGCTTATTAGAACTAAAGTTTCACTCCTATATGTTGTAAAAAAATTTTAAATTTGGCACTAAAATTACCTTAACAAGTATTTCTCTCAGTTTTATTACACATCTACCATCAAACAAACAAAAATCAAGCGCAATTGTATTCTCTAAAATCGTACTTTTACCCTCCCCTTACACTTAAGATGAACATTGTCCCCAATGTTCAAATAACAAGATGTAAAAGCATAAAGTAAAAGAATGAAATCAAATACTCCCTGATTCGCTCGGTGGATAATGAAATTACACGGTTAAATCTTCCTCCAAAGAGAATGTTGAAGCTCCATGACTAATGCATCGCCATAAGCTTGATTCCAAAAACATCTCCTTGTCCAAAATAACCTGTTAAACCTGAGAAAACAAACACGAAAACCTGCATAACATCGGCGGGATAAAATCTATATATAAGGATATAATGCTTGTGGAATGATAATTTTGCAGATTCCTGGAGATTATAAGTTGGAGATTTAATAAAAACTTTTTATGAAAACAAAACTTTCAAAAATTTCTGGAAATTAAATCTGACGCCGTCAGGTTATAACCCCTGACGCCGTCAGAAATGACCTGACAAAAAATTTTCATTTTAAGTTTCCGGAAAATTTCTGGAAAAACCTTTACCTTACTTCCTGGAAATCCTGCAAAATATCATTATGACTCGATACAAGCATTTGACTCAAACAAATACTAATATGTATGCTAATTTATTATTATTACGATTCATGTTAATTTGTGTTCTAATAAACTGATTTGGATTTCCCTTACACTTATCTTTTTGCAAAATACCTTTATATGTAGTTAAGACGAAGTTAAAAACAACATAAAGCATTTTCACAAATTACTTTTGAACATGAATCAATAATGATAAAATTTAAACATACATACGGAAACAAAATAAAATCAAACAAACAAATAAACAAACACACAAAGCAAATAAAGCTTGGGTTGCCTCCCAAGAAGCGCTTGTTTTTGTTCGAGTCATGAGCCTGACTCTACCCTTATTTAATGGATAAAGGAGAGGTTTTCCCTACACTTAGGATTAAGTGCGGGTGATAGTAGCGATACACACCAGCTCGGTAGGAGTATGCCACGTGAGGAAAGAGTGGTGGATGAATTATATGCTCAAAGGGGTGTGCTCCTTTCATCATAACCTTGCCTAGTTCACTTTGGTCAATGGGTGATTTTGAGTTTCCTCCTAAAAAGGGATCATCTTCTATCAACTTCGAGAGATTCCTAGTTGGGAATCCATCTTGACCTAATAAACCCGGTTTAAACCCATAATGTTTCTTGTGATCTATCATGAGTGGGTTATGTAAGCTTGTAAGATCATGGTTCACTCCTATGTTAGCTTCCTCTCTACAAGGCTTAAAGTCTACTACCTCCAACGTAAGACTATCCGGACTATATGGTTTGATGGGTGGATCGGGACCTAATTCAATTCCTAAATTTTCATCCAAGGATGGAAGATTAGGTAATGGTTTTGGTTTAGGCTCTGGTTCATCAAAACTAGGGACTTCCATAGAACTAAAAGAAAGGTTGTGACTACAAGTATTCAAACCTATTTCTTCTAGTTGTGTTTGGTCCAAGGGCTCTTCCTCTATTGGGGTTCCTATAGTCTCTTCTACTTCTTTCGGGTAAGTCATGGGTGGTGTGTGTGCCTCAAATGATGGTAGGACTTGTGGGGTACTTGGTGGGCTTATGTTACTTATCTCATCATTCCTTATGTCAAGATCACCTATATCCTCATCATGTGTTTTAGTAGGATCTAACCCTAACATTTTCTCAAGTATCTCCAGTGCTTCTCTAGGCATCTCAACTTCTATGTCCGAATCATAAGGATTATCCTCAATATTCTGACTGCTATATTCAAATTGCCTAAAAGATTCATCATGTGTTTCTTGAGATTCATCGTCATTGATCATAAAACCTAGGTCTTTTTGATCAATGTGATCATGTTCGGCTAAATCCTCCGTCATATCAAGGTCACCTATGTGTTTGTTTTGTAATATGGCATTACATGACATCCACTTAGGTATCTCAACACTAACATATTCATCCCCAAACAAACTTGTTTCATGATCCTTGAAATTTGTGGTCAATTGACTTGTATTAATGTTTGTTGGGTTGTCTACCATATAATAATATTGGGCACAATTCTCAATAGCTTCCCATGCTTTCTCAGCACTTAATTCCCTAATATCCCTGCCGGCAATATGGTAAATGTCCCTTTGGGCATGTCGGTCGACATGATTGTAAAAGATTTGAGTTAGGGACCAAAAATCGAAGTTATGATGAGAGACTTTTTGGAGTAAATATTTAAAACGAGTCCATGCATCATAGAGAGGTTCATCTTTATGTTGTTTAAACATCAAGATGTCATATGGAGTGGGTGAATTACGTGGTTGGTAGTATGGTGGATTCGCGTTCTCCATAATGGTGAACGGAAGAGTCAATGGAAATTACGAACAAACAAACAAAGAAATAAGATAGACTAAAGAAAACCTAGAAAAATAAAAATCTCACTAGAAAGGAATCTAGTGAGTAGACCTAATAAAATAAAAATTCAACCTAAACAATAACTATTCCCCGGCAGCGGCGCCAAAAACTTGATTGCGTGGTTTTGTAACCTTACAACAGGTTTTACCTCTCGAGGGATCTCAAGAGGCTTACAACCCCACCAGGCAGTGTACCTGACCGATGTAGTATAGTGTAGTGGTAAGTACGGGGGATTGATCGTTCTCCACAGGGAATAGTGTTCGTTAGGTGTGAAAGGCTACTCTAATTAGGTCTAAGGGTTGAGGAAGATTCTTTTTTATGTTTTTATATTTTTATGAAAGCAAGTAAAATCTCGGTTTTGAAAGAGTGGGCGGAATTAGTTGCTAGTCAACTAACCCAAATTACTACGAATGCAATAAAATTAAATAACTGAAAATAAAATGTGGTGAGAAACTTATGTGTAGAGAAATGTGTTTACTTAGATTTCCTTACTCCCTAACTATCTTTTACCGGTTAATTAGTGTGTATTAGTTGCGTGGATGACGGGTGTATTCCTTAATACCATTCGTGGGGTGGCGTACTTACTTCCCCAACTCTACAAGCTCCTACTTCACTCCTATGTCGAGCCGGCTAGGAAGCTCCTAACATGGGATCACTAGAATTCGCTTGTGCATTAAATACAACCATAAAAACCTTTAGTACGCATTTGGTTCATGTTTCTTAAGACGTTCAAGCAAGTTACCGAATAGGAAGTTAGCCAGTTTTCTTAAGCCTAACATAGATAAACAATCATCCAGTACAACTAATAACACACTAACAACCAATAATCAATAGCTAGGTTTCATTAGATCTAAGCAAACACAAGATAAAATTAGCCTAACATGTTAAACAAAAGACAAGAATAAGATAGAATCAAACAACACATAGACATATTGAATGATTAATTGATAACTTATCTTTCAATGAAACATGGAAGATCTCAAGGCAAAAAGCCCTGAAAAAGTAGCTAAAATCATCTTAGGGTTTTCTCCCAAAATTCGACACACTAAGCTCTCTCTAATGACAAAAAATTAGAAAACTATATATAGATTTTTGGATCTGACGGCGTCACCTTATGGAGTGTGACGCCGTCACCTCGCCGCTTTTAGGGTTCCCGGATGACCTTCTTGACGCCGTCCCTCTTTAGCTCTTCAAAAATCCATTCTGGCTTATCAAGGCTTGACGCCGTCCAACCATGAACGTGACGCCGTCCCCTTATGATTTAAGCCGTGACGCCCTCGACCAAGTTAAAGCGTGACGCCGTCAGAATTCACATGCTATTTTCACTGGCCCGTCATGAGTAAATTTCACGTCCAACTTTTCTTGCCAAGGCATGACGCCGTCTAGAGTAAATCTTGACGCCGTCAAGAGTAACTTTTAGCCGATTTTTGAGACTTTGCCGTTTTCTTCACTTTAATGCTCCAAAAACGTCCAAAATGCCTCCTTTTCCAGATTTCTCCTCAAAAGTACCTAAAATGACAAAAGGAACGATTTAGGGCAATATTTGATCAAATAAATACGATTTAAGGCTTAAATGACCCCTTAAAAGCGGTACACTTTTCGCTTCATCACTTCTTCATATTTCGGGCGTTCATCCAAAGTCTTCTTCCTATGATGGGTGATCGTCAGAGGTTGTCAGATTGGGGGGAGAGCACTAATTAGGGGAGAGTGAAAAGCCAGAATCATTCCCTGATTGAAAGTGCTCACATTGCTCTTCAGCAAGTCAAGTGATGAATGCGGTGAAGATTCAGAATGCTGAGGAGTAATGGTTTCTGGTTCGTATCCTTGTACATATATACTTATTCATATCTTATACCATCTTGTAAATAGATACATAGAAAATCCTGCTAATTGTAAATAGAGAATCGTAAAATCAGAAAAACCATAAAAATTAAAAAATTAGAAAAGACCAAAAATAGTTTCACCTAGGCATGTCTTCTGTTTATCGATAACATTTACGGACTTAGAAATGTCATTCAATAATGGCACGGGTCTTTAAATGAAGCTCGAGCAGAAGTTAAAATGGATTGTTAAAACATGTCTAAAATGGCTTGCTATTACTTTAGATAGCAACCCGCGCTTCAAAATGGGGAAAGCACGTCGCCAAAAAGACGGCTGTTCCTCCAACTGGGTGATGTTCACCTGGGCATGGATTACTTCATATCCATGTTTCCTGATTTGATGTACGTGTCAGTGCATCATTTCTTGTAAAAGAAGAGAAATCTTCTTAGTATAACAAATAGTTTTCATTCTATGATTCTTCTGAAAATTATTTGTGAGACACTTGGTGAATTTGTGTTGTATGAAATTTGTTTATACTTGGATTATGCATAAAATTTGTCACTCAATCAACAACTACAAAACCTCATGACAGTTCTTGTTTGATGAGTTGTGGGGTTAAGCGTGATTTTAGTTGAGGTTCAACTAGAATACGGGTCATTGATTGAGGGGGAGAGTGAATTCAAATTTTATATCATCAAACGGATTTATTGGTTAAATCATACTTGTTAGAAATGGTTTTGTAGTTAATGGGGAATTAGTTGAAGAGGATCTTGCTTAAATATATCAAATGACCAAGTGTGTTAGTTGCTAGAAAGTTTAGGACATTATGTGCAATTTGCTTATAGTTTCCTAGCTTTATGTATCTAGAAGGTTCATTTGTGTTACTTTGGAATCCTCGTATAATCCCCAAAATGCTTTATGACTCAAAACCTAAAAGAAGTTAGAAAACCAGTTGTGTTTGATGTTTTTGAATACTCCACTGGCATTTGTATGATCTAAATGAATAAGTTTCAAATGTTGTTTGTCTCTGCTGCTTAATGGTTGTTGATATTGTGCATATGTTCTCAGGATTCGCTTAGGTAGATTGCTATTATGTTAGAATCATGTTCCTAAGATCCTGAATTGAATATTGAAATTCGTGTGAATTGCCATGTTCATGATTGCTATTTGCTCTTCATGTTAGATAGTGGTTTGACGTAGTTCCTGATTGGGGTTTGATTATAAGATGAACTTGGTATTATAATGTGGCAAGCTGCTGAAGGGTAGCTATCTAGGAATAGTGTATCTGTATGTATGTATATCTGTGTTGATATTCTTATGCAGATTCCATAGCCAAAATGAATGTACCAGTTCCCATTCTAACCATTTGATCAGACGTTCAAACTCTATTGATTGGCTCGGAATTCACCTCAACAACAATGTCGGCAACAACAAAACACAACAACACTTTCACCACCATCACCACTATTCATCTATTTTGGTCTCGCTAAGTGGGGATCAACGACATTTGCGAAAGATTTGTTGGTGGTTGGATAGTTGATGTTGACTACTAACTCAGAAAAGCGGGTGATTACATCATCTGCGCAAAAAGGTCAATATCATGTGTGTCATAATTGTCGAATTTGTGCTAAATGAGCAGTGAATCTCCCTCTTAGATTAAGGGGGAGCAAAGTATGTTTCATCATCAGAACATGTTAAATCGGACACATTTTCTCCCACATTTTCTAACTTATTTAAATCAATTGGGATCACAAATCTCAAATGGTTTGAAATTTTTGATCGGGGGAGAGAATGTGATTTAAATATGAAACCTGATGAAAATGTGATGTTTTGGACTTTAATGTAAGCTCTCCCATATGTGCTAAACTCTTTCGTATATCGATGCACATATTGAGGGGGAGCGAATGGACAAAAAGGATTTGGCATAGCATGAGATCGTGACTCAGACTTAACCAATGAATTGACGAAACTTGAACTGTCATCAATCGAAAGGATACGTCTTGGCCGGGTAATAATTTCAAGCTGGTCTAACCAGTGATGTAAGCGTGTCTCGAAAAAGATGTATCTGAGTAGAGTGTACCACTTCGAGAAACTTTCTGTGGACTTGACCAGGCCGGGTAATAATTTCAAGCTAGTCTAACTAGTGATGTAAGCGTGTCTCGAATCGGTCATGTTCACTGAAAGTTGATCAATTCAAAAAGTGCGAGCTCTACCTAACATGTGCAAATTTATAAAACTATCACTCGAGCACATGTTGAGGGGGAGCATTTGAAAAATATAAAACTCTCAAGTGTTTGCAAAAATGTGTTTCAGAATCATGAACACTTTGAGAGATTTTTCAAAGATTTGGTTTGGCAATCGTGGATGAATACCAAAGACCGACCATTTTAATTAATGCATGGAGTTATAAGGATGGTTAGGTTAGGCTCAAGTTCCCACGATCCCGCCAGAGCCGGAGGGATCTACCCAGGGACAATCCACTAGTTAGTGTAGAAGTCCTTAGGTATGATTAAAAAGGAGAAAAGTGAATAAGGGAAAAGTGCCGACTGAGATGGAGCTAGTACTGGAACAAATCCAACAAGGTACTAGTAAGGAAGTCTCGGTAAGCACTGAAGGGGTTGAAGAATGAAAAAGAATTGTAAAGATAAAGGGTGAAAAGAAATAGCCCTCCTTACAACTTAGGCAGAAACCGGGTTAACTCATATGCTGTCAGAATCACTTGGTTGATTGCTGACATTGAAGACAAAGTATCATGGACCCAGTGATACGCTGCACAACCCTCCCTAGCCACTCAAGGTCCCTTAAAGGATTCTTGTTTCAATTGCCACGGAGTTCAATACATTCCTATCGTCTATCTCACTCCGAGTTAGATGATATTGAAAAGGTGGAAGTTCTCTCCAGCCTCCGCTCACTAAATCAAAACGCACAATAGAGTCTAGAGCCACGAGATGCATAATAAGATCTCATAGGGACACGAATTATTTCTACACTGGTTGTTCAACATTAAGGACACCAGTTGTAAACTTAAGAGTCCTACGCAGATCTTAGCAATCTGCCAGAACATTTATGAGGGAATTTACAAATGTAATTCTCAATGATTGAATGGAAATTCCTGCCAGGGTCAACATCAAGCAGCCCTGAAAGTAGGTCACTTCGGTAATTCTTTATGGATTACGCTTAGTGGTCACGGCGGTTTCTAACGGTCTACAGTCGTGGAGTGATCTCCAGCGACTCACCTAATCGTTGATGTGCTACGGTTCGATCTTAAAAAGCCCTCTGTGGGTTTTCGATTAGGAACGGTCTTGGTAAGGATTAGAGAGAGTTTTCACACTATGCTGTTAACAATCTCGAAGTCCAAACCTGTAAGTACCGGTCGTTTTATTGCTAACTGTCGTATGCAGGAATTCTTGGCGGTTGTAGCTGTTGGATGCTGTAGCTGGTTGCAGTTGTAGCTGGTTGCAGACAAGATGCCAATCCACCACTACGTGCTCACACTACATCATCATTGTAACACAACAAAGTCATGATCAACCTAAAAGACCTTTAACACGGCTTCTGCAAACTCTGATGCTAAAGATCATGACATCAGAATAGTGTGAGCATGTCGGCTCAAAGAATAACACATCACATGGAAACATACTACTGAAAGATGGCTTGAAGACACATGCTGGATGATATTTTCGAAGAATACTCAAAATCATCCAAGACAAAGGAAAGGCCATCAAAAGTTCACTGCTGAAAGCACAAAGTTTCAAGACGTTGAAGAATCAAAGACTACGAGCTATAAAGACAAGTTCAGAAGAAAGAATGCTAGAATTCAAATTATTATTTCCGGGGTGACCTCCCTTAGGGGGAGATTGTTAGGAATATAAATATTCATATGAAGGTTCGGTCACCCCGAGTATCTATTTAGCATATCACATAGCTCGTAGGCTTATTTATATAAGCTTAGTATTATTAGTATTATTAGTTTTATTAGATTAGTCGTATCTATATTTGTGGAGTGGGTCGGGGCTTTCCCCACTGTCAGCTCACTCCACAGCCCACTAGGGGCACAAATATGTAGAAGTATAAATACCCCTTCCCACACTTGGGAAGGGTTGGAACTCTTCACACATTGAATCTAATATTTCCAGATTTCTCTTTCAAGAGTCTCCCACCTCTCTCTAAAACTTCATCTCTCTAGTTCTTGCATCTAACTCAAACCATGGATCTAATCTTCCATGAATCAAGACCACCCGAATCAACCACACAATCAAGATGGTTATTTCCTACATAACGTATCTGCAAAGTAGAGCAATAATATTAGTAAAACAATTAGTCAATGGATGAAGATTGCCACCACCAACAATTTTCAGCACAGGTAATAAACAATTAGCTTGCCAAACTTTTATAAAGCCTCTGACACTTGAATTTTAGTATGTACTTATTCGTTGTGTGTGTTTTTAACTGTTTTCTCTTTCCTGATTTGCAGAGAAATGTTATTTATTATAAAGGTATATGGCATGCTTTACGCACCATCAGCAGGGAGGAGGGCTTCTTTGGCCTCTACAAAGGACTTGGTGCTTGTCTATTGGTATCGTTCTATGTGCTCATATCTTAAGTTTTTACCGTCGTTTTATACACTTGTTCTCTCATAACCGACTACATGTTTTATTACAGGGTGTTGGCCCTAACCTAGCAATTTGTTTTTCAGTTTATGACACGGCAAGATCATATTGGCAGTTGCAACGGTATAACTATAGATGTTATTTTGCTGCCTGCTTTTTTGTGTTTGTTGCTTTATGTGATGGATGGTTGTGACTTGGGATATTGACATTTCAAAGTCTTATGTCAACTTTTGCTGGTGACAGACCACAAGATTCTACCATCCTGGTCAGCCTGGCTTGTGGCAGTCTTTCAGGCATTGCATCATCAACAGGTTAGTAATTAAATCTATCTGTTTGTATCATCATCTAATGGTTTCATATACTGGATGTTTCATCAGTTAGTGTTTAAACAAATCAATCATGGAAGCAAAAAGATTCTAGAAAGTGTTTACCTACTCAAGTTTCTTAAGTGACTCCAAAGTGATTGCGCCTTGTGAGACGACTGCATCGATTTCAGCCTGTGCTTTCTTCATTTTGTCTGGATGCTGCACAATGGTGGCTCATCAGACATTAACTTTGGCCACAAGCATGTCACTGTATCCATCCTAGGACATTTAGAAAGTACATGCTACATCTGAATTCCAAAAACAAATAACACTTGAATTCAGTTATAACCTCTATACATGTACTTTAAAAACATTATATACAACCCAAAGGTCCTTTTGTATTAACATCTTGGTTTAATCAAAGTCTCATGCCTAAAAATTTTGGTTTCTTGCAAGTCCAGTTAAACTGCTTATAGTAGCCAAAACAAAGGATCACGTTATCAGTGAGTGACCAGCTTAATGAGCCTCAAATTTGCGATTGAATTCCGCTTTGGTGTATGCAAACTAAACCGTCCAGCTTCATACCATGTAAGGGCATCCCTGTCCAATATCGAACATATTACAAACATATATACCAAAGTGACGTTATAGTCATATGCTATCCCGATTACACTATCAAAACAAAATCCTTGCAGAAGCAAACAATTAAAAATTAATAATAGGTTACCTCAACGCGTTCTGTATTGGCCTCTGATGGCAAGGTCTTACTTTATGCAGATCCAATGCTTAAAATAGTGCATACTGCAGATTACGGGGTGTTTGGGATTGAATAGTGCAGATATGACACACATTTCTGAGTAAACGTTAGTTGCCGTGCATCTACATTCCCTACAAAATTGTTTGACACGCAATAATCAGATAATCAATTGGCTGTTACAGATAGTCTTTGAACATGATTTTGCTATTGCTGGTTATAACTGATAATCAGTTGTTTGTGTACCCAGAAAATTCTGGATATTGTCTCTAAAATGCCCTTAAAAAGTGGAATTTGGGATTGCTTATTAAAACTGCTTATATGCTTATTCTAATTTGATACAACACCTAAGCACTTTTGAGGGTATCTCAGGTTAAATACCCAATTTGACTCTTTGTGAGTGAACAACGTTGTAATGAATGCTTGCCTATTCCATGTCATAATGCAAAAAGGCAATAACCAAAGTTAGGACTTATAATAAGTAATTTGAAACACCCCTTAAGTTTTCCTATACTCCTTATCCAACCTGATCTCTAAATAAGCATATAACGTGGAATATTCTGCGTCCCTGAGTCGCCTACAATCATAGTGACATAGAAGGATCAGTCAAAAAGTGTTAAGCGTACCAGCAACGCATGCTGTCCTTGCAAGTTACATTAATTGATAACATTTTTTTTAAGTGTACTAAAAATGTGCAAAACAGGCTACTAACAAATAGCAATGACAAACTTTGGAAAAGGGCGACGTTAGAACGTTATGAGTTAAGGTAGCTTTTCAACGCATGTAAATGACACATAAACATATGGCTGCTAAAAAATGGCATGGCTATCTGACTCGAATGACTAACTGAACAACAACATTTAAAAAGCATAAATTCGGTATAAAAATGTTAGAATAAAATAAAAGCGGACCACTCACATTTATGCATCGTTGCTGACGTGCTTGCCGTTCCATTGCCAGCTGGCAAACTGCACGATGCATTATGACACCCCGGTGATTGATCCACCCTATCGGTATGCCCTTTTAGCTCAATATCTCTAACCTTGGTATGTAACAAACAACACCATATAACACACAACATTGCATCAGCTTAAATAAATGGGTGTTTGGCAATGTGTTTTGAGAGTGATTATGAGATAAAAAAAAAAGTAGAAACCGATAATCAGGTGCCACAAAAAAGCGTCTACAAATCCCATATAACACCCGCCGAAGTCTGTTTACATTTCCGCACATGCCACATCCAGTCTTGATGTCCCTGTATACCCTGTAATGCAGGAAGGTTAAATAAGAAAATCTCAAAAAAAACGCCTGCAAACAAATTCCCTATTCTGGCATTACCTGCTGTTACAGGTGCATAATCATTATACAGCCACCGCCCACCGACATTTGTGCATAACCATAGCCTTTTAATGCAAAGAAACCCAAAGATTATAAGATGAAGTTGAGGCACGTGGTACCAGTTTGATGAATTTAAAAATTGAAGGCAAAATATTGTCTGGTCTCTATTAATACCTGTATATATATTCTGATGGCCATCAGCAATTGCTTTTGTTGGTCAACCATGATCTGCGCGGACATTCTCGAGCAACTCTATTCCTATGATCTTCATATTTACTGCAAACAAATGATACAAAAGCTTTGTGACTTACTGAGAGAAAAAGTATAATTAATTTTACAAATGAGCATTAATCTTTACAAACAATGTGGGATATAAGAAGAGATGATAGTGAAATTGAATTTATTTACAATTAGCTTTGTGTTCTGAGAGTGAACATATATACATTCAACAAAGTGAATTTTGTGGTGGTAATGCAAGAAAGTTACTGATCACATTAACTGAAACGCTATCAGCTTTAACAAAGTATCGACAAAAGATTAACCGAAGGCATTCCATGCTTATTACGCCCAGTTCAAAAACCGCTGCAATAAACAGCAGACTTTTAAGATCATGTGCAAAAGAGGTGACGAAAAACACACAAATAAGTTGTCAACAAAGAAGAAAAGCATAACCATACACAACCTGTGATGAGCATAGCGCATCAGGCGGTTGAATGTAGAAGCACTACCCCAAACAACAGCTTCATGTCGGTGACACCCGTTTTAACACCCATTCATCAGATTTACCTGTTTTGACACCCATTTTGTCACCTCATATGCTAGTTGTGCAATAAGAAAAGATAAATATCCATACTAATAGTTATAAACAACTAAATAATTATGAAAGAATTTTTTCAAAAAATAATTACTTGTTTGATCAATAAAACATCCTTTGTTGGATTGTCTTGTTTGATCAATAAAGGATGTACCTTAATTTTCAAACATGTAGCCGGTTCCACCGTGGCCCTCAAATACTCTCCTTGAGAGTTAACCTTCAGTGGCAACTCCATTCTGCAGAAAATTAGTTTTGCACGCACATTGAAACAATGCTCTCGTCATTAAATTTACCAGAAGCAGTTGCAACAGCAGCCTTCCTATGGGAATCAACCTATGCAACGCAAAAACCGTTAAAAAGACTACGCTTGAATGACACAACAACCTTTATATGTACATAAGATCATTCTGCTGGCCTAGACAATTTGTACAAAAGACCAAGGCCTTCGTTGGGTGAGGATACGTAATGGAACTTGAGATGGCAGATTTTATAGCTTATAGTACTTTCTAGTATGGTTATTTTATCAAGTACATAGACGGAAATTTATAAAATGCTTTCAGATCGTATAACACTTAACAAAAAAAAATTTAGTGATCGTGACTCTGCTGGAAAAAAGCTTCTCTAATTCACCATACGCAGTTGCTGTGTACACCTCATTCTTCATACTCTCTTCCTAATTCTTAAGCTTCTCTAATCATACCTAGACAGAAGCATCGAATGTCAAAATTTGCAAGCTTCCTGATTGAAAGGTTAGTACTGCTCCTAATTATTAGTACCGCTATGCGAGTGAGTTAGTACTGCTGTTGATAACTTAGTACTGCTGCATGGAAAATATTCAAAATCATCATTCTATGTAAAATAGGCAAAAAGTAAATTTCAGTGAAGTAATAATCAATTGAATTACACAGACCTATTTATCACCATTCTTATGTCTTCGCACTACAACATGAAGACCCTGAATCTTCATAATTCTTAGCATCTCTATAAAAGATTACATTAAATCAAAGCCTCTATATATATGATATAACAAATTTATAAAACCATATGCAATTAGCAACAGAAAATTAATAAAAATATTACCAACCAATTCAATAACACCCCCAGTACCAATTCAATACCTCTTCCAAAAGATATACACGATGCATTTCTAAAGCTTTTTTCTTGCTCACCAATTCCTCCTTCAGAATTGCATTCCGTCGGGCCTGTATAAAGTAATCCAGTATAGCGCCAAAAAACTTTAAGATTATTGTCTTTCTTAAAAGAATAGTAATCAAGAATAAGAAGAAACTACCTCTGCTTCAATTCTCTCTTTTAGTTTAGACTTATTGGACTCGAGCATAACAATCTCAGCCCTGATAGGCAACAATAAATCAAGAATAAAATTAGTGTCAGTTTTTAATGGTTAGAAAATACATTAACCAAGACCACGCAAATCTTAATCATTGATACAGGATGGATTTTTTTATGGCAGCCATGTTTTAGGGATTAGAGGAAAACATATATACTATTGTATGAATCATTGATACAGGATGGATTTTTTTATGGCAGCCATGTTTTAGGGATTAAAGGAAAACATATATACTATTATCTATAAAGAAAGTGGTAGATACCTGCTGCCCTTGTATTGAGAAAGTAGAGAAGTGTATGCCTCAAGTTCATGACTCTCAGTTGTCCTATCCTGTCAATTAATAAACATGAGAATAAAACATACCTTAAATTTCATGCTTAGTTCAAAGTTTTTCAAAGTTCTTGGAAAAATAGACAATCTAATCATGCTATCAGTTTGTCAATTAATCAACATGAGAAAAAAACATACCTTGAATTTCATGCTTAGTTCAAAGTTTCTGGAAAAATAGAAAATCTAATCATGCTTAATAATGAACATAATAAAGCATTATAGAAGCAAAATAAAATTATGGGGAGGAAAAATTAGGGTTTCCTGTGATCAATAATAAAAATAGTATATTAAATGGCCTTACAAATCCGGTATATACTCTAAAATATATGCATAATCTATTCCTTAAATATAGCTTAACAATATCAAAATTTTAAGCATGACTTACTTTTTTTGTATTGTAAATCACAAAAAATGGCTTGGTCTAGTGGTTGAAGGATTTGTATGTTGATTAAATGGCCCAGGTTCAAATCTTGCAAAGGACAATTTTTTTTAAAAATTAAATCCGAATTTTATTTGGTCAATGCGAATTAATTTGGTCAAACTTTGCTTAGGTGGACTGCTTACGTGGAATAACAGCATGATTAGTCATCAATCCAGCGCTTATTCATCAATCCTGCATTTGATGATGTCATACGCATCTTGTTATATATAATATATATATATATATATATATATATATATATATATATATATATATATATATATATATATATATATATATATATATATATATATTTATATATATTACTATATATACTATATACATATATAAATATATCCGCACATAACCTAGATATGTCATTTGTTGACTATGTAGAACTAAAAGAAATTGTTCGTCCTCGAACCTTTTCTTCCCCCTTTGCCCCTTTTGAACTTTAACGTTCAACACGAAAATCTTCCGTGTCCACTATCACATAACTCATGGTGATGAAGAGAAGTGAGTTAAGTGGATTAACGTAGAAGTAGCATTTCGACCGTCGCGTCAAGAAAACCATGGATGAAACAAACTCCCATCGCCGTCAGCACCTATCTCCGTCATTTCCTCATCATTTCTCGACTCCATTTAACATCCCACGTTTACACACAATATATATATATATATATATATATATATATATATAGTGGGACTTTCTTTTCAGAACCACCTTATCTGCGAGAACTGACAGAACCACCAAAAACATACATGCACGCCTTCAATAATTGTATTTTTGCACATATGTTCGAAAAACAACATATATGTTTTAAAAAAAACATGGTTGTTCTAAAGAATTTGATAAGAAATTGGAAATACAAAATTTTTCCTTGAAGGTGTGCATGTATGTTCTTATAAGGCGTGCAACGACAATATTGCGGCCGTGTGTAAGGTTTTTGTGAAAAAAGAGGATAAGTTCATGATGATATTGAAGAACATAGGTGGATACTTACGATTATTGATGATTTGCGTGTATTTTTATTTTATTTTAAAATGCGTGCATGTATGTTTTTGGTGGTTCTGTCAGTTCTCGCAGATAAGGTGGTTCTGAAAAGAAAGTCCCCCTATATATATATATATATATATATATATATATATATATATATATATATATATATATATATATATATATATATATATATATATATATATATATATTTATATATATATATATATGCACATTTACTCTCACTCCCTAAAACCTTTATCGACTTGACATCTTGATTATTTTATCCAAAGTTCTCAAGAAATATTTTCTTAACGAAATGTTAATAAAATGTGTCAAGTATTCCTACTCGTGCCTATAGAATCTAACGTATTTTTGATATATTATAAATCTATCTATATACATATAAATATTTTGCCGTCAAAAACAAAAAAAATTCAAAAACCTCACATTTTGGCAGGCGGCCCCCTTAATGTTTAAGGGGACCGGCTAGTAAACAGGGGCGGCCCCCTTAATGTTTAAGGGGGCCGGCCATCTGCTGCTACCAAAATGGTTTTTCCTTCTAAAACTTTTGCCAAACATCCCATTTCACAAAACACTCTTTCTCTCCCTCTGCTGTGAACGACCAAAACCTCAAAAACCATTCACCAAATCACAACTTCCGACTAATTTCGCAAGGGGCAAACACTTGTATCTTGATTAGCAAGACATTTTGTAAGTTTTTCAATTCACATTTCTTCTAATTTCATCCAATTTTGAGTCTAATCATAATTAGGTTTTTTACTTAATTTTTCAAAATCCGATTTTTTTTTGAAATTGAGTCTAGGAATGTTATAATCAAATGCTCCCCATAGGATTAGAATGCTTAGTAAACCTAGAAACTAAGTAATTAGATACCCTCATATCAAAACTTTGAAAAACCAAACACTCATATTCAAAACTTGTTATACATTGTTGAATTATGCCATAAACACTTGATTGTTACATCATAACTTCTTAATACTAAAAATTTATTTTTCGAATCATAAAAATGTTTTTGTTAAATATAAGAGAGTGTTTGGATTAGGAGCTAGAGTCATCAAAATTTAATTAAAATTAATTTCACAACTACTTGTCAAGTTTATAAACACGCAATTAGTTGTTTTGAGTCATCAAGATACATAATTCATATGTATATTGAAATTTTAGTAGTTAATTTTATAATTAAGGGAGCGTTTGGCATAACATTTTGAAAGAAATTTTTGAGTCAAAATCTAAGTTTTCACCTTTTTCAATAAGTTACTTAACATAAACACTCGTAAGAAATAGCTAGATATACAATATAATGTTTGTCAAGCCACATTTCAAAGTAGTTTATGACGTATAAAGGAGCGTTTGGATATTTTTGATTTCTTGTCATAATATCCATGTAACTATTCTTTAACATCATAAAATACATTTTAAGCGAGTTAAAAATTAAAACTAAGGAACATTGTAAAATACTTCTTAGGATTAGAGTTTTAGAGTCGAAGTATGTTTACGTTCCACATAAGTAGCATATATAATATATGCATGTCATTTTCTTATTTTTTTTGTTGTGTTGCTTTCTTGTATAAGTGAAAATGCCTAAAGCTACAGTCGGTGATCTTTCCAAAACCAAGGCCTACATTCCAAAAGTCTCCGAAACTCCCGGCATATCTCCTTCTATTGCATGTTTCTATCGACCCATCGAAAATAGAAACATTCACGAAGGTAGAGTTGTTGATCCATCTTTCTATCAATCCGATCAAATCGAGCGAATGTTCTCAAATGTTCGTCTCGATTGTCTCTACAAAATTAATGAGCCAATCATCCCTCGCTTCGTTCTAGACTTCTATAGCCAGGTAACGGTGCAAACCGATCCACATGGCTATATTCTTATTTCCTTTATGATCCAAAACGAATTTATCACTCTCGATCTAGCTCAGTTTGGTCGAATTCTCCAAATTCCTTACAACGGTCAAGCCGTTTTCTCAAATGAATGGGATCTCTCATCTCTTGAGAAAAATAGGCCTCAGAATGGTCCGTACTATTCTGATATTCCTTCTCCTGACGAGATTCGTGGACTTCTCGAGCTAGAACGTGGTACGACTAGCCGAAGAATCAAGTCAAAAAATGTCGAAATTCATGCAAACCAAATCATTCTTAAAGAGCTAAGCCCCGACATGAAACGTTGGGAAGAACTCATTCGTGAGAATGCGTTCGATACCAGTGGTCACCATGATCATCTCACGGCGAGCATTGCTCACATGTTGTATTGTATTGTTGCAGAAGAACAATACAATTTGGCTTACCTCTTTGTCTATCGCATCATGTCAGCCAAAAACACTCCCAACGCCAACCTTCCCTATGGCATGTTCCTCACTCGTCTCTATCGTTATGTCATGGAACATTTCCCTCATCTTGAGAGTGATGCTTACCTATTCGTTCATCCCGTCCTACGCCCTCTATCTCGTAGCCAACTTCGTCGATCTCGTAGTGACAAGGGCAAATCTAGACGCCCTAATATCTACGCACCTCGTAGTTCCACATGTCATCGGGGAGATGATGATGAGGAGGAGGAAGGCACCTCACGTGTCAGTACTCCATCTCCCACGAGGTTCGTGGACAATCTCCCGGAACATAACTATTCCGATTATCAAGTTCCTCGTCCTTCCAAACCGAACAAATCCTATTCGAACGACAAACCGCATTACTCAACACAACTCAACAGATGCATCAAGAAGTTAGAGGTGGTTTCAAGTCGATAGGAAAAGCTTTCAAGAATATTTTCGGAAAGAAGAAGAGATGAGATGTGGAAGTTGGCTTCTTTGAACAATATTATGTTTAGACATTTTATTTTGTATTTGAGAATTATTTATTTCTTGCATGTTATAGTATGTTAGTATTTATTTTCTTGATTAATTCTTAAATGCTATGCTTAAATTGATATGCTTGTTAATGATTAAATAACATGCTTATTCTATAATAAGATTATTTTTAGTCTAAATGTATACATGCTTATTTAAACATGTTTATGCCACTATATAATCATTCTTCTTGTACATGATCCAAATGAAGCTTGCTGCAAATACACCCTAACAATGACCCTTTTCTGGAAATTTTTCAAATTTGGTCGCCTGGGAAAACAGCAGATGGGCGGCCCCCTTAATTCCCTAGGCGGTACCCTTAATTTTAAGGGGGCCGGCCAGCAATTAAGGGGACCGGCCATCTGGGAAGCAAAATTCACTGTTTTCTTTTCACTACAACAAAATGTGGCTAAGGCAACACTCGAAAAGTGTTGTATTAGGCCTAAAAAATGTTCCTTAATGCCTAGTGCAACACTTTTTCAAGTGCCGCCTTAGGCTCCGTTGCCTTAGGTCTAAAGCGACACTTTTGCCATAATGTGCAACACTTTTGTCAAAGTGTTGCTCGTGTTTACAAATGCAACACTTTTGTATTGCAACACTTTTGATACATAGAGCAACACTTTTTAGATTAAATGCAACACTTTTCACAATCAAGAGCAACACTTTCATATACATATACGAAGCAATAACAACACTTTTATTTGTTTAGCGCAACACTTCATGACATCTATGGCAACACTTTTTACACATTAGAAAGTGCTATATACTGCAGTTTCTTAAAAAGTATTATTTTCAAGTGAGCTAATAAATCTCATATTATTTCGAGGGTAACAATAATATCATTTTGTACATTAATAAATTCATAAAATGTCAAAGTTACTACAAAAAATGGCATAGTTAAAATAAATACGCTTAGTTACAATCAAAGTTATATTCGAACGCCCGTCACAAGTCTCTACCCATAAAGAATCCCTTTCTTCCTTTCTTTGACTTTAAAAATCAAAAGCAAAGTCTCTATCCACCACTTTAGCCTTTTGCTACACCAAATCAACATGGCCTGAAAATATATAATTGAAAAAGAACATGGTTAGTATTAAAAAAAAAAAAAAAAAAAAAAAAAAAAAAAAAGAAGAAAGTTGCTTGAAATGCATTTATTAATTAAGATTTGATAATTTCTTAACATTACATACAACGTTTTAAATAACAAATGTTTTAAGTAAAAAGTCCAAGTCCTTACTTGTGCTTCCTTTTTAAATCTAGTGATGCATTTTTTTTATAATTTGATCATCTATTTGCTCGATATATATCTTAGAACACGTAAATGTAACTTCTACTTGGAAACAAAATATTTCTAATTGTTACTGCACAATTACACTTAAATATACATAATGCACCCTTTTAGAAAATATTATAAAAAGGCACTCTTCTATACTACTCTTTCCCACAACCTTACTATCAAAGAGACCGACATACACGCTATTGACCGTTCTAAATTCAGCTGTTTCAAACTGACGAATTCATTGCATATAATACTAAGGAAATTGTCATTACACGATAAAATATAACCTGTAACTATAATCTACTGATCTCATAACCAACTTATTCAGAGATAATGTACCTTAAAGCTTCCATTAGCAAACGAACTCTTGGTCAAATCCAACCCCAGAAGGCCAGAACCCTCGTAGACGGCCGATACGAACCCCTCACCACACTATCATCAGTAATCCTCCTCGACACAGCCAAATCCCAAGAATTATCACCAAAATCATACCGCGGCTCAAACGTCATCACACCTTTGAAAACACAAAAAAGAAGATGTTATCGTGTTTACTCAAAGGAGCTTAGCTACAACTTTGAAAACCAGAAGCCTAGCTAATGTAGGGGTTGGGAGATAAAATCTAAAATTATAACACATCCATATCAAAAGGGGCGATGAAAACAGCACCCCTTGTGATAAGTAAACGGCGACAAATATACTTATCCCATTCAGTTATGTCAATATCTCAAATTCAATTCACAGTAAGATCCTAAAAAACTAGTAAACAAGCACAAGCTAAAAATATCCTAAGCGCGTATACTATAATAATTCTATACAGGACGAGATAACCGAGATTCATAATACAAAAGAATCCATGAGATGATATAATAAGATAGCAGTCTTTCATTACTTTCCCTAAATAGTAGCAGATTGATCTTTAGCAACAAAACAAAACACTTGGTTATATATATTTTGGTTGATTCAAATATATATATATAATTTCGTAATACGATTAAAGTTATAAAGCTAATTAATTGTAAGGAAGAAGATGGAAACCCTAGAAAATGAAAAATAAAATTGAGGAACATACCCGACAAGAATATGCGATGCGAAAGCTGTTTGTTGCAGAGGATGTTTGTAAGGAAGGGATTTAAGAAAAGTTACCATGTTGAGTTAATGGTAGATCGATGGGAAATGGTTAATAGCAATATGAATTTTTCTAATTTTGGCTGAGAAAGAGGGAAATCAATTTGGGGAAATATAGAAAGTTGAACCTAATTTCATTTTGGGGGGTTTGGGTGGGAGTTCAAAACTTTTAGTGTTTAACAATATTAGAAGTTACTGCCTCTTTAAAATGCAACACTTTGAGAAAAATGTTGCCTTAGTCCAATAAATGCAACACTTGTTTTAAAAATGTTGCTTTATATTCAATGTTCTCTAACACGCAACACTTATAAAAAGTGTTTCTTATAAAGTGTTGCATTAGCCTTATTTTGTTGTAGTGTTTGCATCATGTGACCCCTTTTATCTAGTCCCAGCTACCATTTCTCCTTATGGACGAACTGGTATTGGAATCTTACAACAAAACCTCAAAAATTAACCTAAACCAACCACAATTTCATATTATAAATTCCCTCCATATAATCACCTCTCATTCCATCATCCTTCAACATCCAAAACAACCATGTTATCACCAAAATCCTCCATCTCTAAGACTCCAAGGAAGCAAAGACTTGTCATCATACCACCAAAACAACTCTTTATTGACTTAACCCAAGATGACAACAAAACTCCATCACCACCACCTCAAAGTTCATCCCCAAGTGCACCAAATGCACCATCAAAAACACCCTCTACCCATGGAGCATCATCTTCCTCCATACCATCCACTTCATCCATCAATGACTACATCAACACTCACCTAACATTATCACCAAGAGCATCATCACCACCATCCACTCAAGAACCTCCATCCACCCAACTTGCCATTTCCTTATCACCCATCACACATCTTGATGCTCACTACCCACCATCACCAATACCACAACCATTCTTTCCAATACCTTGGGCATTGCTTGAAGCCCAAGGGGGAGTTATCGTCCCGACAAATTTTATTTCTAAAACTTGTCGGCTTAACCTTTTTGATTCTACAAAAAGGGGGAGAAATAGATATAAACTCACTAAATACTTAATTAAAAATTAACTTTTCAATTTAATGAGTTTAGATTTTGTAATCATTAAAAAGGGGGAGATTGTTGATATAAATAATGCCTAAACACGTTATTAATATTTTTCGATATCTCTACGTTTTGATAATCACAAAATGTAAAATCATTAATCGGAAAATTATGACGTAAACAAGTATTTAGTTGTAAATATCTATTTCTACAACTCAAATCACTTAAGGTATGAATGAACTAACGCTTAATGCATTATATGATCAAATGAACATTTTCTTAAACACTAGATTTTTTATAAAATGTCAAAATCATTTTATATCTTTTAGAAAAACATTTTTGGTAATAAATAAAAAGGTTTAATTCATTTTAAATTTATGAATTCAAATTTTCAACCAAAATCAGTAAAAATGTTCCAGAAAAACCTTCCCCACAAAAGGAAAAAATTGGGCAACGGCTAGGGAGGGGCGGCCCCCTTAAAATTAAGGGGACCGCCCCCCTATTTAAGGGGGCCGGCCACACTCCTCTAGGTTCCAGCTGTCCAGTTTTTTTGCCTATAAATACCAGCCTTCCCCTGGATTTTTACTCACCTTTTGCACCCCAAAACATTCTGTTTTAAATCTTGTATATCCTTTCTAAAAACCCTTTGATCATATTCTCTTAAGCATTGGTTTCTAAGTGATCCAAGCTTCCACCATCAAAGTGCAAAAGAAGAATACTCCTTCAACTAGAGAAGAAGTATTATAGCTTAAATCATATCATCATTGTAGTTGTGTAAAGTGTTGTAGAGTTATGATAAGTAGATCTAAGTGTAAGTAACTAGTTGTGTTGTAAAGAAGTAGTGTAGAAGTAGTTGTGAAGTATTCGTGGAGAAGAAGTCGTGAAGAAGTCGTGAAGCCGTTGTGAAGAAGTTGTGAAGCAGTCGTGATCAAGTTGTGTAGAAGTTGTGTATAAGTCGTGAGATTGGTTCTAGCTACGATTAGAACTCGACATCTAGCTTTGTGTCGTTAAACCGGTGTAAGCTAAAGTTGTGTAAGGTTTCTCCGCCATAAGGGAGTTTTTTGACATAGTGAAGAAAACTCTCGAGTAGGTGACTCGGGGAGTGGAGTAGGGCAAGGAAGGTGTCCTTGTAGCCGAACCACTATAAATCTTCGTGTTGTGGTTTGATCTTTCCATCTCTATCTTTCATTTCATTATATTTACTTTACTTGCATTGCTTATCTATATTTGTTTATATTTGTTCATATTGATCAAGAGTTGAATTCACATAAGATAGAATCGAAGTTTTTAAAAAGTAAACAAAAGTTTTCATAAATTTAAAAAGACGTAAAACTATTCAACCCCCCTTCTAGTTTTCCACATATGCTTATATGTCTCTTAGTGTCCTATCGAACGCTTCGTAACAATT